>JASAOA010001184.1:0-14266 GCA_030849815.1 Vickermania spadyakhi | reverse complement strand
GTAGTTTGATTGTTTTCGGGAATTAGTGGTATAATTAATTATATATTATTTCGAAATTTAGTAAATTAGATGTTTAGTTTGTTTGCCGGGTCTGTTGATTTTATGGTTTGGAGTTTGTTAATGTTGTGTTTGTGGTATGATTGTGTTGGTTGGTTAGTTTGAACCTTGTATAGAATGCCAACCTGCGTGATAGCTGCTGTGGGATGTTGTGTTATAACTTGTTTATGCTACATTTAGACTTAAGTGTAGGGTGCGAGTGTTCAAATTGTTTGTGAACCTTGTAGGTGTACTGTGTAATTGTAGTTGCGAGGTTGGGTTTGCTGGCACTAAGGTTTAGTTTCTTTATTTATGTTGCATTCTGTGTGGGGTATATGCGTAGATATTTTGCTTGTTTCCGACATTGTGTGTATATTGTATAGTTGTGTTTGTAGGTTGTGTTTGCACGTACTAAGCTTTGGTTTCTTTATTTGCGGAGGTCTGGTTTGGTAAATTTAGTTTATAGGTTATTTACATGAGTAGCATTTCCTGTTTGTTATATGTTAGTGTTTGTTTTTGGGGTGTGCGATTATGGTAGAGATGCGTGTTTCCGAGCTTTGGATACCACATGTGGTGTGTGTATTTGGTTGTGTTTCGGATAAGTTGGCTTTTTATTGATTGTTGTGGGGTGTTTATTTGCGTTTGACTTGAATATTGTATGGAAGTGAATTGCATTATTGTGGATGAGCCTTGCTGTTTTGTTGTTTGTAGGATGTATGTTGCAAGGGTTTCTACAGTTCGCGGGACGCGGGTTTGTGATTTGATTTTACGGTGTTAGAAGTATAGTGTATAGTTATTATTGTTGTACGTTTTATTTTATGTTTAAATGCTGCCGGTTTTGTTGCCTATTTACTTAGCTGGTAAGGGTAATTTAATTGCTTTTGGGTTGTACCCTTTAATAGAGTTGTGTGTTTAAGTGCTGCTTTTGAGTATACAGGTAGTAGGTATGGATGCTTAAGATTTTGGGATTTGCATATTTATTTACATTGTTGATATATTTGTGATGTAATAGTAAAGAACCATGTATAAGTGCGCACCAAGTTATTACTTATTTGTTATGATTGATATGAGTGTGTGTTTAGTGGTTTGGCTGCATTATATGTTTTGTTGTCGTAGATATGTGTTGGGTTGTTTACGTTTGAGAGGATTGTTTTGATTTACTGTTGCTAGGTTTTTGTTAGAGTTTGCATAGCACTGGAGTTGGTTAAGATTGCGTTGTTTGCTTTGCTTATGGATTTTGTGTTGTAATATGAGTTTGTTGTGCTAGTTTTTGCTTACGTGTTGCTTGTTGTATGGGTTACACGGTTAGTTGTTTTAGTTCATTAGTGAAAGGTTTAGTTTGTTTTGAGGTTGTGGTGGTTATTTTAGGTTTGCTTTTAGCGGGGTTGGAGCTGAGTTGTTTGCATTTTGCTTATTTATTTAATTATATTTGTGTTGGTTTTATATGTTTAGCTTGTAGTTTTGTTTTTATGTGTATATGCATATTTGTTGGGCGATAATTTTGCTTTAGATTAGGGTTGGTTACGGTAAGCATGGCTAAATGTTTTTAGTGGGAGGTGTTCTTTTTGATTTGCGGGTAGACATGTAGATTGTTATGGTTTGTAGTTTTAAATTTAATGTTGGATTTTAACTTATATATTTGTTTTATTAGCTACTGGCTAGTGGTATTTTATAGATTAGTGATTTCATTGTAATATTTATTGTATATGTTATTTATGTATTTCGTTATTACTTTCATTGATATTGTAATTTTATGTTTGATTTAGTTTAAAGCTCTGAGTGTTTAGTTTGGGTATTTGTTGATTATGTTGTGTATTGCTTATTGGTTTTTCTTTTTGCGAGGATTGTTACGCTTTGTTATTTTGCTGTATTTGATGTTTGTGTTTTGGGTGTGTTATTGGTGCAAGAGTTTTAGTGTGGTATTGCTAGAGGGTGTATTTGTTTCTTTGCGTTGCTTTTAGGCTGATAGTTGTGGAATTTTCGTTCATGGATTCCTATTATTGTGGAGTGTAGATTGTGAATTTTCGAACGTTATTTTAGAGGTTGCTGATTGCAGCGGGGTTTTCGTCGTAGGTTGGGTTATTTATTTGTGCTGTGCATATTGCAATGGGTTTTGTAGATTTGGTTTATCTTGCGAGTTGTGTTCGAGTGTGGGGTTTTTAGTTGAGGGTTTTGGGCTGGTTATTTTGGGTGGGTAATTGGTTATAATCTAGGATTGAGTTCTTTGCACCTGCTGGAAGGCTTTGCGTTGTTTGGGTTTGGCTTATTTGCTATTGGTGTGGGTTGCGTCAGTAAACTGCACGATTCCTGTGGTGTACAGGGTTGATATAATATAGTAGGTTTTTGGGTATACGTCATAAGTAAACTGCAAGTTTTCATGAAATTTAGGTATTTTTGGGTCATAATTGCTCTCATGGTTTGTATTTTGGGGTGTGGTTAGGGTTTGACTATGCACTTGTGGGTATCTTGGCGTGTTATTTATACTTGTTTGTGGTGGGCTGTATTTGCTAGGTTGTAGGCATAGATTTGGAGTTTTCGACTGGCTTTTGTTGCTTGATTTATTGGTGGACCTTGTAGGGAAGTTTGTTTGTGTTCCTGTATTTGTAGATTTGGTGTCTTTGAGGGATTTGTTATTTGGTTTTAATTAATATATAGTAGCCTTTGGGCCACAACGCAGGTTTTTGATTTTTGTTGGTTGTAATATACGTGATTATAATGTTTTATAGGTGAGTTTGTGTTTGACGCATTAACTTGTGTATTTTGTAGGTAAATACGAGTTTGCTCGCTGCATTGGTAGGTTGCATGGGTTTTATATAATAGGATACTTGCATAATTGTTTATTTTGGTATTGTGTTACTTTTGGATTTATGTACTTATGATGTGTGCTAATTTATTTAACTTTACTTTGCGTTTTGTAACTGTTTATGTAGTTTGCATATGGCGGTGTTGCTGGGTGTGAACCTTGTGTTATTTGCTTTTAGTACCTTTTGTACTTGGAGTTGGGTTCGAAATGTTTATTTTATTGTACATTTGTGGAGTGTTGCCTAAAACCTTTAGATTTGTTGGATTCTGTACAGAGGAGTTGTTGTTGGATTTGCTTGCGTGGGTTTGAGTGCGGATAGGATTGTTAACTGTTCAGTTTCGATACGATGTGTTGACCTGATTTGTGTCTTTTTGATTGGTGGGGTGGTGGTTTGCTGTGCGGTTTGTGGGATTGCGTGTTGGGGTAATGTTTGTGTTATAATTTATTCGTTTGTGCTTGTTTATCCCGTAGTATTTGCTGGGGAGGATATGTGTTACTTTTATTTAATATGTTTTGTATATTTGTTTGATTTATAATAGATGTGTTGTGTTGCGTGGGGTTCTGGACAGTTTGTTTTACATGTAGTTTTTGTTGTTGTTTTCGGTAGGTTTGTTAGATTTGCGATCGGTGCGATTTGCTTTGTGTAATGTTTTGTATGAGTTTGCTGTGGATTTGTGATTTTGTATGCAGAGTGTAGAGTTGTATGATTTTGGGAGTTTATTAGTGGGTTGCAATAAAGTTATGCGTTGTCTTTGTTTTATTGTTTAAGGTGTTGATTACACACTGTGAGGGATTGTGGGTGTTATGTGTTGCAATTTTAGCAGCCGCTTTAGTATGCTGTGGGATTTTGGTTAAAAGTTTTATTTGCGTTGTGCTGTTTGGACACTATGTTTTGGTTTCTGGGATTGGTGCTGTGGGGTTGTTTGGGTGATGGGCTTGTGCGCGTTTGTTTTGTACTAGAATTGTAACTTTGTTTGCTGGTTGCGGTGGGTTTGGATGATTGTGTAGATGTTAATACCATGGTTTCTATAGGTTGTGTTCTGTATAGGTGTTGAATATCGATAATAGCCGTTGTTGTAGATGCGTGCAGAGGATTTTGGTTTCCCATAAACTTTCTATAAGCATTGGTTCCGATAGATTAGATTTGGGTGTGTCGTATATGTTGGGTATAATTATCGTTTATTATATTTTACATGTGTGTAGATAGATACTTGTTGCCGATTCTAAATGTTTATTTTACTTTATAAGTTCTTGTAATAATGATCAGTTTATTTTATAGTTTTTGGTGTTATTATTTGCTGTAGTATGGTGAATTGAGGTTTATAGTATTTGCGTTTTTATAGGTTTGTGTAGTGTGTTGGTCTGTAGATTTTAGTTACGTGCTTGGGCTTGCGGATGAGTTGTTAGTTTTGAATGACTGTACAGGTTTTGGTTTTATTTTGTTTAGATTTCTTCGTTTTGGTTTTTGTGAATTGTTGTTTGTTTATGGTTGCTGGGTGCTGGAGGTTTGGTATAGATTACGAGTAATTGTGTACTGTGAGACGCAAGTTTGGGTGTATATTTATTATGTGCAAGTACTTGCAAGATGGAGGTTACTAATAATTTAGTTTTGCTTTTGTTTTAATTAGTTGTTTTGGTGTTGCTATTTGCTGTATATAGTCATATCAGAACGTATGTTTGTCGGGAACAGTTTATTCTGCATATTTAGGGTCTCTAAATTTCCATTTATATAGCTATTAATTTGATTTACATTGCGTGCAGTCAATTTGTAGTGTTCCTCGTTAACTTTTGTTTTTGTATTGACATTGTGGGGTGGCATTTTCTTATTGTTTTGTGTTTTGTTTTTGGTAAGGTACAGGTTGCGTTAAGTGTACTTTCGTTTGGGATGCTTTGGTTTCTGGGTTTTGTAATGGTAGACGTGTGCTAGTTTCGAAGGTTTGAGCTTTGTTTGGGGTTTGAACTTCGCGTGGGATTTTGTTTAATGGCTTTGTTGTCAGGTTTAATTTTGCTAGGCTTAAGTTTGTTTACGCTACATTTGATTGTTAATTATGTTATTTATTTGGTGGGAACGGGTTTTTGGATGTTATGTGTATAATTAGTTGGGTTTTTGTTTTGTTTCTGGATTTCTGGGGTGCCCCCATTTACGTTACGAAACCCAATAGCTTGTTTGTTCTAGGTTTTAATGCGGGGTTTGGCTTTAGATTTGTCTGGATGTTTTTAGTGTTGTAGGTTCGTGATTTTGTTTGTCGAGTACTGTGTATTTTAGGTAGGTTTTGAGTTTTTTATTTTGCTGTTTCCAGAATTCTTTACATAAATGTGTGAGTTTGCCTTGCCATGGGTTTCCCGGTTGTGTTTGGTAGATTTGCGAGTTGGGTGTGTTTGAACGTTGATTATACGGTGTGTTGTATGTTGGTAGGTTTGGTTTTAGTTAAGGTGGATTATAGAACCGTCCACTTAAGATTTGTAGAGTTGCTATGGTTTTGTGTGAACTTAGTCAACGTGTTGTAACTTGTATATGTATTGCATTGGATTTGTATACTGGTAGAGGGTGTTACGTTTATGTGCATAGCGTGTTATTTTAATGTGTCATTACTTAAGTGTTGATATTTTCCGTTTGACAAGGTGGTGGGTTGCTAGGTGTTGATTTCGCGTAGTTGCTTTATGTCGTTTGTGTATTGATAGATATGTGGCCAGGTATGGTTGTTCTTGCATTGCTACTTTAGTAGTTTCCGATTTTAGTGAATGTAATTTTAGATTGGCAGTCTTGCTGTTATGCGTTTTGAACGTTATTGTTGTTTAGGATATGTAGTTTCAAAGGGTGTTTGGATTCCTGCATTTATTTGACTTTTTAAGGTATGTGTATAAGGTTGGTTGTATTTGCTGTCAGGGTTTAAGTTGTGAATGGGTGGGTGGTAGGCATTTGTGGTGTTTGTCATTGTGGTGTTGAGGGTTGGTAGGTTTGAGTTTTGTAGGTTTACTTTAGGTGGAGGTTTGCTGGGTTTATGTAGGTGTTTGCTGTTGGTTTGCGGATTGGTTTCTTTTGGCGTTTTGGCAGATGGATGCTTTTTGGGTTGGTTTGTTGTGGTAGGTTTGGTTTTTGGGCTTGCGTAATTTGGGTTTTGTACATAGTGTATGGGCCTTAAATTGTATTCTAAATGCTGCTATGTGGGTGGTTTATTTGTTGTTGTGTGTACATGTTTTCGGGTCCCATGGAGCGATTTATTGTGATTTCCTCCAAACTGCAGGTTTTACGTCCCGTATAGGGTTGATATAATATAGTATTATGGTGGTTTTCGGGGTTTTAAGGCTGGGATACTGCGGTACTGGGTTTGGTTGTGGTATAGTATGGTTTAGGCTTTACAAGCTTCTAAGTCGTGGGTTTCGTGAGTTTTGCTATTGTTTGGTGGTTCGTGTGGTTTGGACAGGCTGATGGGTTTGTGGTTGAGTATTCTCCGTGTTGTTATGTGGTGTAGGGTTTTACATTATGTACCGAAGGCGGGAGTTTTGTTTTAGTAAAGATACTTTATTATCGTACGTGGTTTATGTAGTATGGTTTCAGAATTATGTTTTAGAAGGGCATGTATTAATGCTTAGTGATTTTAGGTTTGGATATGGTTTGCGTATTTGGGGCATGTACATGTTTGCTTTTGGTTTGTTTAGTTTGGTGCTTAATGGCTTACCGCGTAGCACTTTGGGGTGGTAGTGATGCAAACTTTGTTCCTACTGTTTTGCCGTGCGAAATAGAGTTTACGGATGCTAGGGGTTTGCTGTTGGGTAATATTATTATGAGAACGTGTGTTTGGTTTGGTTAGTAGATGTTGTGGGTATATGTTAAGTTTTAGTTTCTTTGTAGTGTATAGTTTGTAGATGTTACGTTTAAGTTGGCAGGGATTTGTGTCTAATACGTGTATGTTAGAGTTCGGGGTATGCTTTGGGTGTATAAAGGTTTTTTATTTCATTTTGTATATTGGAGATTGACTTATTTTGCGTTAACTTACGTGCTTAGGGTTGGGATCTTTAAGTATAGAGGTTACGTTGTATTGTTTATAGATAGGTTTACTTACGGAACTAGTTTCCCTTGTTAATTTTTAATGTTGCAGATTTACTGTTGTATTTATTTGTTGTAAGTGGTTTTTTGTTTCATTTTTCTGTTAGAAATGGTTGTTTGATTTATAGTTGTTAAGGTTAGATGGGTTGTGTTTTTCCCTGTAAGTTGGTGGGGGTTTAATATTTGAGTATTTTAAGTTTCTAATGGTGTTATATGGGATCTGTAGGCTGCTTTTTTGTAGATGCCGCAGGTTTTAGGGATGTAGCGTGTTAATTGTGGATTTTTCGTGTGGTATTTTGTGTTTGTATTTGGATATTTAAACATGTTAGGCGTTAAGATTTCGTAATTACATTTGAAGATAGTGTATCTTATTTTGTTTGATTTGATTTGTTAAGCGCTTGGTATACTTTTACTTAACGGTTTGAGTTTATGTGTTACAAATATGGTTTGCTTTATAGTGCATGTAGGATGCGTTGTTTACTTCAAGTTTTGGTATTTAAATTTATGTTACCTATTGATGCAAAAGCTGTATTAGTTACAACGGTAGTGTTGAGGTTTGTAGTTACGCATAAGTATGTTATTTATCGCTGTAATATTATTTTGTTGTTTGCTTTTTATTTATTACTTGGATTGATAGTGTTTGGTTATAGTTGGTGGGGATTGGAGGCGTTGTTTACTTGTATTACGTGCTACTTAGTATAGTTTAACTACGGGTTGGGGGCGTACTTTGTAGGATTGTGTTGCTACAGGTGACGTTTACCACTTTTATATGTATTCGCGTACTTTGCTGTGATTATGCACAACATTTACATGGATGGGTCTTTTAAGGTTTTGCACGTTGTATATTTGTTTTATTGTATTTTAAGTTGCTGGTTTAGTTTTGGAGTATTTTGTTGGTGTACTTATGAGGGTTTTCTTTGTTTATTCGTGTTTATGATGCTGGTATCTGTATTTGTTCATTATGTTTATATTATCGATTATATAGTGTGTAGATTGCTGTTTTAACTTACATGATTTTTGTGAGGGATTGGTTGACGTAGGTGGATGTTGGGCTTGGTAACTTGATGTTTGTGTTGTTTTCATTGGGTTTTAGCTGTTTCTATTTGTATTTTGCGTTTAGCTGTGCAGGTTAAGTTATGGTTTCGTTTACTTTGTGTTTTGTGTTTGGAGTTTATTGATAATGTGTAGTTGTGTGTGTTTGTTTTAAGTCGGTATTTCCTGTGTTTGGGTTAGGTTCCTGCACTGGTGATGTTTGTTTTACACGGTTTAGTTTGTTAAGTCGGTTTACTGTTTGTTTCTATAGATGTGGGTTTGCGCTTTGGTTTTGTGATTAGCGCATGATGTTTTGGCTATTTGTTGTTTATTTAACTACTTGTAGGTTTTGGTTTTGTGTTAGTACATTGTTGGGAAGTGGGTGTGTAGGTGTTTATATTTGTTTTGTGGGGTGTATTGTGTTGGTGGAACAGGTTGTGCTCCTTCTGAGGGAGTTCTGTATAGGAGGTAGTTCTACCCATACGGGATGTGTTGTTCCTTTACTAGTACTGTGTGTTTAGATTTGCAGAATTTAGTGGTGATTAGTGTTTACTTTGTGTATTTGTTGCTTTTATTTATGTGTTAAGGGTGTTTGGTTGTGCTTTCTTGGTGTTTTCGTTGTACTAGTTTGTGTAGCTTTGTGTAATTAGTTTATTTAGACAGTTTTTAAGGGTTTATTTTTGTATTAATGTGTTATAGTTATTAGTGTTTTAACGCTGTGAGGTGTGTATTATGATAAATCTTACTATAATGGTAATAGCTCAGTTCTTTTCTTTTTATATTGTTTGTATTATTACTTTATGATGGTTATTTCTATTTGCATATAAGTGAATTTAGATAATATATTTGTATTTCTCTGAGGTTTTAATGCAGGCTATGTAAGTGTTAGTTATTCGTTTAGTTGTGTGTTTCGTGGTTGCGCCTTGGAGTTGTTGGATTGTTGTAGTTGTGTTTGCTAGTTGCGATTTTGCTAGTTACTTTTAAACGTTGTGAATTTCCATGTATTTATTTTGTGGGATTGTTTTGGGCTGTCGTAATTATGCAGATTTACATGTGTTGTAGGTTGCTAGATTTGTGTACCTGCATTGTTTAGAGGTTTGTAAGGTTTGGTGTTATTTAATTGTTGGAGTAGAGCTAGTTTTAGTTGTTTGGTTTTGCTTAAACATTATTGAATTTGCATTTTACTTGTTTAGATGGTAG
The DNA here is from genome assembly GCA_030849815.1 of Vickermania spadyakhi. NCBI lineage: Eukaryota > Euglenozoa > Kinetoplastea > Trypanosomatida > Trypanosomatidae > Vickermania > Vickermania spadyakhi. Next base: position 5,147 of record JASAOA010001184.1, on the reverse strand, counting down.
GTTTCCTGCTAATTATGCATTTATATAGTTTAGATTTTGGTTTGATTATTATTAGTTTTGGTGTTTTTTGTAGGTATGCGTGTTTAATATTGTTGGTGGTGATGTTCAGTCAGTTTGGGGACGCTGTTAAATTCTTTGTTTGTGGGTTTATCTGGTTGTATATGGGTTGCTGGGCATACTGTGTGCCGGGTTTACGAATTATTTTGTATGTTTAGATTTTGTTAGGTTGTGTATGGGTTTGGTTTGTAAATTTGGTTGTGTTTCGGTTATGTTTGTGTTTTTATTTTGTTTGGATTTTATTTTAGTGTTGCGCTTCGGATGCTGTATGGTGTAGAGTTGTGTAATTTGGGTTGTATTACGGTTCATGGTATTGCTAATTTTATTTTATGTTGTTGTAGATTTTTGCTTGTAGTTTGTTTTTATATGCACTGTGTTACTTAGCTTGGTATAGTTTTTCCTACCTTGGAGGTTAGGTTTTTTATTGTGCTAATTTATTGTTGCCTGAATTTGTTTTAGGTTCGATTTTTGGGATTTCTTGATGTGTAGCACATGCAGGCATGTAGTGTTTGTAGGCGTACTTCGGTATGGTTGCTGGGCATTGCGGGGGGTTTTCATTGGGTGGATTTGCGGTAACTTCGGGTTTGCTGCCGTCTGGAGGGTTGATATAATATAATAATACTTGGATTCTAGGGGTTTTTGGGGGTAGGTTTTGGGTTTTGGGGCAGATTTCCAGTATTTTGCGTGTTATTGGTATCCTGAATACTGAGTGTTCGCGGTCTTTTAATACTTGTTTAGTAGGTGTTATGGTAGTACTCTGGATTTGTATTGCTAGGTTAAGGGAATGTTGTAGGGTTTTTATTGCAGGTTTTAGGTTTGGAGATTTTCCTTTGCTGGTTGTCCCTTTAGGTGGAGTTTCACGTTTGTGTTTTGTTAAGACTTGCAAGGCAGGGGTGTGAGTGTGTGTTTTTATTGATATAGATTGGTTGGGTATTAAGGTAGAGGTGGGTTACAGATATGCTTGTTACGTATTAATAGTTTGGGTTGTAGGTTATAGTTGCAGGGTGTATCTTTGTATATGGTATTTACGTGTATTGGTTTGTATAGGTGTGTAGATTTAGTGTAGACGATGTTTGCTAGTACTGTATTATTAATGTAAACATAGGATGTGTTAGGTTTGAAGTAGGATGCAGGTTTGTGGTAATAGTCTGTTGGTAGAACCTCTATGCACTGTAAATTTAGATTATTTTGTAATATGTTGTTTTGGGTTTGGTTTGGCGTATACATATTGATTTATGTTGGTTTGATTTTCTTTGTTTATAGCAATACTTTTTGTGAGTGGTTGGTTTGCTAGGTTTGTATATTGTGCGTGACGATTTCGTGTGTGTTAGGTTTTGTGGGTAGGCAACTGGCATGCTTTTTCTTTCGAGATCACTGGTATTTTGCTGTGCGATTATGCTGTTTATTATGTTTTGTTAGAATTTTAGATGTAGGTTTGTTTCTTGTTTTAGAATTGAGGTTTTGGGAGGTTTTATTTCTCTGGTTTTGTGTTGATTTTTATGTATGTTGATAAGGTTGCACACCTTTTTAGCTGTGGATACTTTTGGTTTTTGTTATTTTACAGAGATACCATGCAGGGTGGTTTCTTAGTGCTGGGGTTGGTTTTAGGTTGTTATTACAATTGTTTCTTTTGGTGGTGAATAATAATACTAGGGGTGGTGTTTTTCGTTTAAAGATGTTTGATTTATAGGTTGTGTTTACTTGTTGCAGACTGTTGGATTTTTAGACTTGTATTTACATAGGATTTATGTTAATGTTAACATTGGATTTGGTGTTTTTTTGTAAACATGATTTTACTATGAAACCTTATACGTTTTTATTTTGTGTTTTATAATTTTGTTTATTACTCGAAGGGTTACGTGGGTTTGAGGTTTTACGTTGTTGATTCGCTTGAGTCTTGTTATAAGCTTTGTTTTCTTGGTTTGCTTATATGATTGCGGATAGGTGCGGATTATGATTGTTGTGGGTATGTGTGTTTGCAGTGTTGTTACTTTGAGGTAATTTTGTGTAGGTTGTGTAATTGTGTTCTTTGGTATTCCAGGTTAGGCAGCGCAGTTTTTGCGGTTTTTTGATTGGCTTGTAGGTTGGGTTTTTATATAGTTTTTGGTGTATGCTTTTTGTTGTTGGTTTTGCTTGCTAGAGGATGTATATAGTGCGGCGTGTAGTCCACTTTTAGTGTTGTTTTTAGAGTTAGCAAATAGATGTTTTTACTTACATGTTTTTGTTTTTGGGGTGTGACTTTGGGTATTGGTTTTGACGTATTGTGTAATTTGTGTTTAATGTATGCGGGGCATAGACCTTGGGCAGATACTCCGGATAGGTTTTGTATTTGTAGGTAGGGCTTTCATTTTGCTTAAAATAGATGTTATAATCTCGTGTAATTTTGTTTTGGGTATGGTTAATTTTAGCATAGGTTTGGGGTTGACATGTAGCTTTATTTTATTGTTTGGTTATTTACATTTCTTTGTTTGATTAAATTAGTAGTTTGCTTATTTAGGCTGCGGTTTTAGTTTGCTAGTTGTTTTATTTGTTTTCGTTAACTCAGCTTAGAATTGTTGTTTCATGTTTGGGTTGTGTTGCGTTGTGGTTTGGTGGGGTTGTTGGGACCTACGTTTTGGTGTTAGGTACATTAAGGTTTATGCTTTTATTATGGTTGATTGTTTGTCGCGTAATGAGTGTGCATACTGGTATGTAGTATATTACGGAAGTGCGTTGTTATTAACTTTGATTTTCCTGTAGGTTTTCGGTATATACTTGTAGTAGCTTGTGCTTCTAGTGATTATGCAGGATTTTAGATTAGGTTTAGACTTTCCGCTTTCGGATGTAGTGTTTCGTATGATACGTGTAGTTAGTAGGATTGCGCATGGGAGTTGTTGCATGTGATTGCTTGCAGATATTTGGTTTACTATGCACTGTATACTCGTTTTGATTTGTTATTGGGCGTTTGGTTGCTTTACTTTTGTGTTTTAGTTTTAGGTTTTGCTATATTGCTATCGGTTTGCTAGAGTTTGTAATATAGCTGTTACTCCAGTTTGTGTGTACATCTTGTATAAGTAGGCTTGCGTACTGGAGAACTATTTATTAAACAGTTGTGTAGGTTATACTTTTCTAGTAGCTGTGTTTGGTGAGCGCTTGTATGTGTGGATTGGAATTGTACGTGTAACATTCGTTTTGTGAATTTGAAGTTAGGAGTACAATTGTGTAGACTTCTTAATATATGGATATGATTTATGACATCGTTTGTTTAGAGTTGCAGTTTGGTTGGTGATTGAATTGTAATATTATTTAGTAAATTGTGATCTTAAATTATTACTTTGGGTTTGCTGTATGGTAGGTTTACAGACTGTGGATGTAGATTGTTTCACTGCACTGTTTTTATGTGTATTTGGCTGTTTGGACGTGTTATAGTGGGTGTGTAGATTGGTGATACTTCCGGCGTTTAGCTGATTGTTGATTATTTACAACTTGGATTTGAAGTGCTGCGAGTTCTTTATGTTAGATTTGTATTGCATTCTTTTTAGTCGGTGTTTCTTGTGTTTGATGGTTTACGTATTGTTGTTGTACTTAGTGGTTGTTGTGTTAATTTGTGGTTTTCTTATCGCTTTTGTTTTATTGTTTTGGGTGTTCTGGTTTGGGGTTTTTGTTGTTTTGGTTTTGTTGTTTGGGTTTTGCTTTGATTTATACTGTGCTGTATATTATGATTTATAAATATTGTAGGTTGGGTTTTAGATGGTAGAGTTATATGTTGTAATTATGTTAGGTTTACGGTTTTTTAGCATTTGTGTACCATTGGTTTTGGGTGTCAGTTGGTTTGTGGGGGGTTTGTGGTTTTGTTTTGTTGTTTGGTTTTTACTTTGATTTATAGCAATGTGTTTATTATGGTTTATAGATATTGTAGTTTATACGTGTAGTAGGTAGGTTTTATGTTGTACTTGTGAGGTTGTGTTTACTTAGTGTGCATATGTTGTATTGAGTTACTTTATTACACTTGTGGACTTTAAGGTTTTGTACGTATGTAAAGCATTTATTTTCCTAGATGTTTGTTTTGTATTTGTGGAGCTTCGAGGTTTTGCTTGTGGGAGTTAGTTGTTTGTGGTTTGTTTTGCTTTCAGGGTTGTGTTTTTGTGGGTAACCGCTAGGGGTGTGTTTGTAAATTGCTTCTGGGCACACGTAAGTGTGGTAGGTTTGTGTTTAGAATTGCTTTGGATTTGCAGTTGGCGGTGTGTTTAAATACTGCTTTCTTTTAGGTATACTGCGTTGTGTGTTTGGTTTATTTTGTGGGTTTAGTTAGAATGTTGCCGATGGGTTGTTTGGAGGAGGTTGTGATTTTGGTTGGTTTTGGGTAGCATGCTCGCACCTTCCAGATTTGTGGTGCCTAAGGGGTTGATATAATATAGGTAGAGTTGTTTATAGGGTTTTGTAGCGTAAACGTAGTTGCTATAGGATATATTAGATTTGAGGTTTTCCTTGTAGCTTAGTTAGTGATATTTGTATGTTTTAACTGCACTTGTTTTTAGGGGTGGTTTTGCGTGGTTTTTGATGTTGTAGAGTTTGTGCTAGAATTTGGCTTTGGGTTTGCGGATTTAGTTTCTGAGATATGTGTTTAGGGTGTTGTGCATTTGTAGGCGCTTTCCGCGTTGGTTGTTTGTTTTGTGTGTTGTATTTTAGGTTTAAAGTTTGGTGATTTTGTTTGTAGATATTTGGACTTTACTTTATGTATGGTTTTAATTTAAATTTGTTGTAATTCCTATGGATTTGTTGTTAGTATCTATTTGAAATGTAGAGTGTTGTGTATAGTTACTTTAAAGATATTGGTGCTTTGTAACCGCATTGAGCTTGTGTTAAGGGTACGAACAATGTTCGAAATAATATATTGGTGGTATTTGTAAGGATGTATTTAGATGCTGGGATATAGGTTTTGTAATTTTGGATATTGGGATTATTATATTGGAGTTGTTAAACTTGGTTGTGGACTTTGCATTGCCAGGATCCGTTTGCTATAAGTTTTGGTTTAAGCGTTTGTGTATACAACTTTAAACGTACGCATATGTCAAGCTTGTCTGGATTTTGTTTTAGTATTTTTACGTAGG
>JASAOA010001183.1:0-14228 GCA_030849815.1 Vickermania spadyakhi | reverse complement strand
GCACTCCTCAAATAGATGGTTTAGCACGTGACGGCACTCCTCAAGCAGATGGCATGGCGCGAGATGGCACTCCTCAAGTAGATAGTTTAGTGCGTCATGGTACTCCTCAAATGGATGGTTTAGCACGTGACGGCACTCCTCAAGCAGATGGCATGACTCGAGATGGCACTCCTCAGTTGGATGGCATTGCTCGAGATGGGTCACCGCAGGTGCATGGAATGACTCGGGACGGAACGCCTCAGGCATATGGTTTTACTGAGGACGGCTTTGAACAGGTTACGGGAATGACTCGTGACGGTACTCCTCAGGTGAATGGGCTTACACGAGAAGCCACTCCCCAGATAGAAGGATTTATACGAGATTCAACCCCCCAGGCGTACGGCTTTACTCGTGCCGGTAATCCTCAGGTGGATGGCATGACTCGAGAGGGCACTCCACAAGTTTATGGTTTAAACCGGGAGGGGACCCCTCAAGTCGAAGGCTTTACACGAGACGGTACTCCACAGGTTACAGGGAGGACTCGTGACGGAACCTGTCAGGAATACGGCTTTGAACGGGACGCTACACCGCAAGAATATGGTTTTACACGAGACGGCACGCCTCAAGTCACTGGTATGGCTCGTGACGGGACACCTCTAGCATATGGTTTCATCAGAGGCGGGACCCCACAGGTGGATAGTAAGACACGCGAGGGTACCCCTCAAGTATCTGGTATGAATCGAGATGGCACACCGCAAGCGTACGGCTTTCAGCGTGATGGTTCTTCTCAAGTCACTGGGATCACACGCGACGGGACTCCGCAAGTATCTGGGAAGACTCGTGATGGGACACCTCAAACCTATGGTGTAACCCGAGATGGCACACCTCAAGTAGAAGGGTTTGTCTGTGATGCGACTCCTCAAGCTTACGGCTTTGAGCGTGATGGTTCTTCTCACGTCACTGGGATCACACGGGATGGTACTCCTCAGATAGACCGCTTCACAAGGAATGGGACGCCTCAAGCACAAGGATTTATACGCGACGCCACACCTCAAGCTTACGGCTTTGAGCGTGATGGTATTCCTCAAGCTCATGGAATGTCACGCGACGGGACTCCGCAAGTATATGGGATGGCTCGTGATGGCACTCCACAAGTTGTCGGATTGACGCAAGATGGAATGCCTCAGGCGTATGGCGTTGAGCGGGATGGCACTCCACAAGTTGTCGGATTGACGCAAGATGGAATGCCTCAGGCGTATGGCGTTGAGCGGGATGGTACGCCACAGGCAGATGGCATTCAACGAAACGCGACACCGCAAGAGGAGGGCTGTTTACGCGACGGAACTCCTCAAGTAACAGGGATTCTTCGGGACGGCACACCTCAGTCTGTGGGGGTGGAACGCGGTGGCACCCCTCAAGTAGCAGGCCATTTTCGTGGCGGTACGCCTCAGGTTTCTGGTATCTGGCGTAATGCAACCCCTGGAGAGGTTGGTGTCTTCCGACACGGCACCCCTCAAGGCGCTGGCGTAGAGCGAACTGGCACGCCGCAGGTATCTGGTTTGGACCGCAGCGCGACAGAGCAGCCAAAGGGCTTTGACCGTGAGGGTACGGTACAGACAGCTGGCCTTCTGCGTGATGCCACACCTCAACAAGGTGGAATGCTTTGTGACGCCACGCCGCAGGATTCCGGACTAATTCGTGATGCTACACCGCAGAAGTCTGGCTTAATCCGTGACGCCACGCCGCAGGTGGTTGGGCTGCAACGCCGAGGGACCGGGATGGGTGAACAAGAGTCCTCTCCTGAGCCGGAAACCGTAAAGACACCTCCGCCGCACGTGAAAACGTCTTCTAGCAAGAAAACGATCCGTGTGGGCTTCGAGGGTGTGGAGTGGAAAAAATTGCTGGTAGAGCAGAAGAAAGAATTCTTTCTGGCGTTCGAAAAGGATACCGACCGTGTGCTAGAGGACCCTCGTTCCGTGAAGATTCGAGGTGTAGATGTTCTCGAGGACCGCGTGCTAGTGAAGGCTGAGATGAAGCTGAAAGATAAGAGTCAAGCTCAGACGGTGGTGCAACAGCTGCGCCGTGGTGGATATGAAAATGTGTGGTCTTTCTATGGAAGGGCTTTGGAGACGTCCTCCTCCTCCTTTGATGACTCCTTCAGTCCAGTTCAAATGCCGGCAGTTCAAACAATGGATAACTATATGGTTGAGGTGAGCCATACTTCGGATGCAAAGGAGAATCTACGAGATGCCCTTTTCAATATTCGCAGTGCCCTAGGCAATCTTCCGAACTCGTCGAAGCATCTACCCAGCGCACTCCAGAGGGTTCAAAATGCAATGAGCGCACTTCATGAACTTTCTGACAATTTCCGTGGCGATCCCAACGCACGGCTCGCCATGGACCACCTCAAGGATGTGATGAAGAAGTTACCAATTTCAATGAACGAGCTTCCTGGTGGTGTAGAGGACATGATCAATGCTTTAGATAACCGACGAGCGAATCCTTTAGAGGCAGTGATTCGCCTCAAGAGGCCATTGAATAACTTACTGGACATCATGTGGGATCTTCCCCACTCGTTGGATCACTTCACAGACGGGGTGGAGAAGCTTAAAAGCATCGTCAACAACTTGCTGGAGAACTACCCAGGCGGAGCGGACCGCCTCCCTAATGAGAGGAACATTCGAAACTCTTTGGAACACCTTCGCCGCTCATTGAACAATTTGCCCCGCTCCATGAATGACCTCCCACAGACCATAGAGGGCCTATTGGCTGCTCTGGAGATGGGGAGCCCGGCCGCCGCGGCATCGACCATTGCGGATCCGATGGATTTTCTTGGGAATGCAGTTGGCGTGCTGAAAAATATTCTTGGCAATCTGCCAAATAGCTCCAATGAACTTCCCGGAGCACTGGCGAATCTTAAACTAGGACTAAACGCACTGCGAGATCTGCTGTGCGGCATCCCTGGTGGCTTGGACAACATTTCGAACGGGAGAAATATTTTAAACGCCTTAGACCACCTTTTTGGGGTGCTGAACAACTTCCCACACTCCATGAATGAGCTACCTATGGCGCTGGATATTTTGCTAAGTGCTTTAAATAACCGTTTCAACACTAGAGAGAGTGATCCTACAATATCCTCGGATGGTGCGGTTCAATCTATGGATAACTTACGCGGCATGCTTACTGTGATGAAGAGCATTGTCCGTAATCTTCCCAATTCCTCAAGCCAATTCCCTGGAGCGCAGACGAATCTCCACAATGGTCTGAACGCATTTTGTCAGTTGATGCAACGTCTTCCCGGAGGACTGGACCGCATTCCGAACGGGCGAGATGTCCTTGTTGGCGTAAACTATCTCCTAAGTGTGTTGAACAATCTCCCCAATGTCATGAACGAGCTTCCTGGAGCGCTCGATCAGCTTCTTCTTGCCCTGAGTAACCATCCTGAAGATAATGCGCAGATCACGACGTTTCACCGACTCGGATTTGTGGGAAAGGGCTGGTCCATGATCTTGCAAAAGCACTACGACGCCTTTTACTCTGCGTTTGTGGTGGATGTCTGCTCCATTCTCGACATTCGCCGTGAAGCCCTTCACGTGGCTAATATCTCTTACCTCCACGGTGCTGTAGTGGACTTCTACGCTGCACATTCGGGAGCCCTGAGAGAAACTGAAATCGACTCACTGTTGTCCCCACAGCGTTGTGATCGGGTGTGGGCACTGTACCGCCGTTTGCTGGATCATCGGCACATCCGGCAGCACTTTTTGCCGCCTATGGCTCGAGCATCTACGCAGGAGCTTCTCAACGAGAACACAGAAATGAAAGAGGCGCCGGCAGACACCGCAGTGGCAGACTTGGACAGTGGTAATCGCGTCAATGAAGCAGCGGGTGAGTCTATTCACTCGAGCCGCCAGTGAGTGGAGACTGCGTTGTAGAATCGTTGACTACTTTCTTTCTTTCATTCTCATTTTTATACGTTAGAGACACTGTAATGTCCCCCCTCTCTCTATTGAGTAGATTTCTTTCAGTTTTCTTCATTTTCTTCGTTTTTTTTTTGTGTATTTGTCCATCCGAGCAAGAACAGCCGATCACGGTCGTCAAAATAATTCCATGAAATGGAAATCGAGTTTTTGGACGATTGAGATAGAAATATATTTTATCGCCTTCTTTTGTTTGTTGATGCAATGCTATGGGGTGACTGGATCTTGAAGCTGTTTGTACCTCTTCATTTCTTGCTAGTTTGCGTTCTACTTTCCACTCCCATTTTTTTAAAATAGAAGGTTGCTAAGATTTTTTTCCCTTCCTCCTGCAGTAACAGAAATACGTCGTTTCTTTGCTTATATATATATATATATATATTTAGGTGTTAATCTCAAAAAAAAAAACCCCCGTAGTATATAGATACCATATAGATACCATTTTAATCCCTTTGTTTAGTAGACATTTTATCAATTTCCTTTGGCAATTAAATTGATAGCATTATCATTGCTATCTTTAAAGTGATTAATGCTTCATTGCTAGCGTTTAGTATTTTTCGTTTGTTCATATACTTTCTGTAATTCAATTATTCCTTGCTAATTATACACTCATTGCTGTTCAAGCTCATTTTTCTTGAAACAGGATAGACATTGAAATATGGAACTGGACCGCACTGAGGCTGCCACCACTGGACAACCCGTGTCGTGGTCTCGCAACACTTATGCAGCAGCGCGTCGAGAGAAGTGGCCTGAGAAAGTTCAGCAGATAGATATCCCGAAGATCGTGAGTCACATAGAAGATGAATTTGAGGATGCGGAAGCGACGCTGCCAACTACACCAGAGGAACCTTCCACTGCGCCTCCGAGTGCTTTCATACAGCAGCTGAGGGGAAAGTTGTGTCAGATCGAGGAGCGGGAGAAGAAGGAGACGGCAAAACAACAAGTTCGGGCACGACTAGAGCAGCAAGCTCGTGCGGCAGAGGCACACAAGAAAAGTTACTGTCCCATCCTCTTGGTGCCCATGAGGAATCCTGTGCTGGAGTGGCACTCCAAATCCAATGAAAAGGAGTGTCGTGCGCTTTACGCTGCTGCCCCCCCTAAGCCTCTCGCATTCTCCTCATTGTCTCCCCGTTTTGAATCTGCGGATGGTATTCACCTGCGCTCCATCAATACGCTTGTCCGCTTGTCTAGTACCAAAAATGACAACTCCTTTAACAGCAACGAATCTGTAAGTGCCCATTTCACTCCCACCTCTGCAATACTCCCAACTGTGGAATCAATACATTCCAATGCCGAAGGATCAGCACCAGCAGCATCAGCTGCCGCACCAACATCAGCTGCCGCACCAGCATCAGCTGAACACCCAAGTATGGCGCCAGTTTTGGCAGCTACACAAGCGCCAGCTCAATATCCAACGGCTTTGGTATCCGTTCCAGTAGTGTCACAAACCTCGATGACGCGAGCACCAGCACCAGTGGTGGCACAAGCAGAAGCCCAAGCCGCTGCGCCGCCTGCTTCTCCTACTCAAGGTGTCACTGGCGCGTCAGCTGCACCAGGGGTAAATAATTCTGTACGCCGGAGTGATTCCCAAGACAATTTTTTGAAGAGCGGGGCTACTGTGAATGCTCCGTCCACGGCACTCCATCGTACCGTCTTGAAAACTACAGAGCAGTTCAACGCTGTAGAAGATACGTGGTTCAAGATCGAACATGTTTGCTTTTCTCGGCCACCCGGTCATTGGAAGCAGCTGTTAGAAATGCAGAAAAGCACACTGGTGAATTGCCTCCGCGAAGATATTGAGGAATGCCTTCAGTTAGGGAATAGAGAGGTTTCATTCCCTGACGTGCTGGTGGACGAACGCGGCGGCTTGTGTGTGGCGGTAGACGTACTTGTTGACTCAGATGTGGAGCTAAATGACATCCTCCAGAAGCTGGGTCTACATAACTTTCTTTACTCTACAAATCTCCTGTCCCAAGGCACGCAACAAGCGGGCTCTTCCCTAACGGAGAGGATGCAGCGCGACGGAACACCGCACATAGATGCTTTTCGGTCACCAAGCCCCCCGTTCACCCAACCCTGCTTTACCCAATCGACGTCATCCGGAGTGTGCACAGCAGCTTCTATGCGTAGATCCTCGTCCGCTAGGTGTCAAGAACATCCGCATACGGATCATTTCGCGGGCGGCGTGGATCCTCATGCGAATGGTCGTCTTTCGAATGACGGGACGGATGCGACCGACCTGCTTCTTACACAGGTAGCTCCGCCGATACTGAGCAATCCGGTAGCCTCCACCCATGCGAAATTTAACTTTCACGAAATGCGTCCCTCATCTTCGTCCGATACGTCGAAGCAGGAACAGAAAACGGAACCCCCTCAGAAGAAGGCTGTGTCTGTGTGCGACGCAGCGCAGGCAGCGTTGACGAGTCATGAAGGCACTCCTCAATGCGTGAGAGTAGAACGGCACGGTAGCCCGCAGGAGGAAGGGTTTTCTAGGGCAGGCACACCCCAACTCGAAGGCTTGGATTGCGAGGGGTCCGAGCAACTCTCGGGGACTGCACGTGAGGGAACCCCTCAGCTAGAAGGGGTGCAGCGCGAAGGAACACCCCGAGTGGATGGCTTCACTCGAGAAGCTACGCCTCAGAGTTATGGTGTAATGCGGGAAGGTACCCCTCAGGTGGAGGGTTTCAGTGGAGACGCGACGCCGCAAGAGTACGGTATGACGAGAGAAGGCACTCTTCAGGAGACAGGGATCGTTCGGGAAAGTACCCCACAAGAGCTGGGATGTGTTCGAGAAGGAACCCCGCAGACTATTCGCTTCACTCGTGAAGGAACTCCTCAGGAAGAAGGTTTTCCTCGAGGTGGAACCCCTCAAGCTCACGGCACATTTCGTTGTGGCACACCCCAAGTTTCCGGAGCTGCGCGCGAAGGTACTCCACAGGCCTTTAGTGCGATCCGAGAGGGTACCCCTCAAGTGTCGGGCTGCACTCGTGAAGGAACACCCCAGGTGCAGCGGCTGAGACGCCAGGGGTCCCCTCAAGTGAATGGCTTTATTCGAAGCTCTACACCTCAGGGTTGTGGTATGAACCGGAAAGGTACACCACAAACGGAAGGAATTATCTATGATGCTATTATACAAGAGCACGGCGTCACACGAGAAGGCACCCCACAGGCGGAAGGATTTCAACGGGATTCCACCCCACAGCAGTACGGTTTCACCCGTGACGGCACGCCTCAGGATTATGGTGCAACTCGTTACGGCACGCCTCAGGATTATGGTGCAACTCGTTACGGCACGCCTCAGCCCTATGGTCTTACCCGTGATGGCACGCCTGAGACTTATGGTGCTACACGTGATGGAACACCTCAGCCCTATGGTTTTACGCGTGACGGAACGCCTCAGGCTTATGGTGTAACTCGTTACAGCACGCCTCAGCCCTACGGTCTTACCCGTGATGCAACTCCCCAAGCCTGCGGTATTACTAGTGACGGCACTCCTCAGCCTTATGGTCTTACCCATGATGGCACGCCTCAGCCCTATGGTCTTACCCGTGATGGAACTCCTCAGCCCTATGGTTTTACGCGTGACAGCACACCTCAAGCTTATGGTGTATCTCGCGACGGAACGCCTCAGGTTTATGGTGCTACACGTGATGGAACTCCTCAGCCCTATGGTTTTAGAGATGACGGCACGCCCCAAGCTTATGGTCTTACCCGTGACGGCACGCCTGAGGCTTATGGTGCTACACGTGATGGAACTCCTCAGTCCTATGGTTTTAGGCATGACGGCACGCCCCAAGCCTACGGTGTATCTCGCGACGGAACGCCTCAGGTTTATGGTGCTACACGTGATGGAACACCGCAGACCTACGGTGTAACTCGTGACGGCTCCCCTCAGGCTTATGGTGTAACTCGTGACGGAACGCCTCAGGATTATGGTCTTACCCGTGACGGAATACCTCAGGCCTATGGTTTTACGCGTGACGGCACGCCCCAAGCTTATGGTGCCACTCGTGACGGAACGTTTCAGGCCTACGGTGTAACGCGTGACGGTACCCCTCAGTGCTATGGTTTTGCCCGTGATGGAACTCCTCAAGCCTGTGGTATTACTAGTGATGCATCTCCCCAAGCCTACGGTGTAACTTGTGACGGAACACCTCAGGCTTATGGTGTAACTCGTGTTGGAACTCCTCAAGCCTACGGTGTAGCCCGTGATGGAACACCTCAGACCTACGGGGTAACGCGTGATGGAACGCCTCAGCCCTATGGTATTTCCCGTGATGGAGCGCCTCAAGCTTGTGGTGTATCTTGTGACGGTACTCGTCAAGCTTATGGTGCTACACGTGACGGCACCCCTCAGGCTTATGGTGTAACTCGTGTTGGAACTCCTCAAGCCTACGGTGTAACTCGTGACAGCACTCCTCAGGCGTATGGTGCTGCACGTGACGGCACCCCTCAGGCTTATGGTGTAACTCGTGTTGGAACTCCTCAAGCCTACGGTGTAGCTCGTGATGGAACTCCTCAGACGTATGGTGTATCTTGTGACGGCTCGACTCAGGCTTATGGTGCTACACGTGACGGCACCCCTCAGGCTTATGGTGTAGCTCGTGTTGGAACTCCTCAGACATACGGATTTACGAGTGATGGTTCTTTACAGGTGGAGGGAATGAGTCGATGGTCTACGCCACAGCCCCCAGGTTTTCGGTGTGAAGGAACCCAGCAAGAGTATGGTTTTAAGCGAGACGGCACCATACAAGCAGCAGGTGCTCAGCGAGCTGGAACATCCCAACCTTGTGGCGTTAACCGACAGGGCTCTCCACAAGAAGACGGAGTGAAGGAAAACGGAGAAGGACAAGTGGAGGGCTTTGATGTGGAGGGCCTCGGCCAGGTGCAGGGAATGAAAGCCGAAGGAGCACCTCAGGAAACTGGAATGAAACGAGAAGGCTCTACTCAAGAAACGGGGCTGATGCGTTTCGGCACACCACAAGACGTGATGGTGGTCAGATCCAGAACAGCGAAAGGAAGTCCAACGTCTACGCCACCGACCACAGAGAAATTTTCAATGCCACCTTCCAAACCAGAACCAATGCCTCCAACGCCGGTGGCGGCCTCGCCCGCAGCACCGCAGGAGGCATTCGAGGAAGCCTTTCCCTTTCGCCGGCAGGAGCCAGCAGCGTGTCGGCGGACTGAGCGGCCTGCGACGCCCCCCTCTCCGCCAGTGGAGGGTACCCCTCTACGTGCCTCACGAGAAACGAAGCCGGAGGATTCCACCCCGCAGCGGAGCATAAAGATGGCCTTCAAAAAGAAGGTAAATCTCAGGTTTCTAGGCACTGAATGGAAGGGACTCATTGACTGCGAGAAGAAGCTGTTTCTGACTGCCTTTGGCAAGGACTTGGTCGATCTTTTTTTAAACCCGACGTGTGTAAAGCTGTGCGGTGTCGAGGCAACACACGAGGAGGTGCACATCTCGTTGGACATCAAGACTCCAGAGAAGCAGGAGACGGAATCGACGGTGAAGCAGCTGCGACGTGGAAAGTACGAACACTTGTGGGCTTTATACGCGACGGCGCCGGAGACCTCCACGTTGTCCGCCACACCGATCGAAGCGCACCGGAATCGGCTGCCCCCATTGTTCGTGAGGGAGGACTTCCTCACCTTTCACCGTGTCGTTTTCCACGGTACGGATTGGCTAACCGTGCTGGAGCACCGGTACAGTGATTTCTTTCTGGCGCTCTTGAAGGATCTGATGGACATGACGGGGGTGCCTGAACAGCAGCTGCGGGTTAGTGCGGTTTCTTATCAAGATGCCGCTATCGCAGACTTTTTCGTCATTCATCATCCGTCGCACTGTAAAAAGCGTCTCGAGTCGCTGTTGCCATCGCAGTGCTGTCTCCGGACGTGGGGGCTGTTCCACGAGATGCTGGACCACCCAACTCCGTCACTGCTGCCCCCACTGGCGGTGCCTCGGCCCCCGAAGGAGCCCAGAGCGACACACACAGGAGGCCGTACACCAGAGCTGAAACCTGTCAAAACAGCGGATTCCGTTCTGAGTGCGCTGCCATGAACGCACGAATGTAAAGAAGACACTTTTGTAAAATATTATGTCAGGTTTGGTTGTTTTTTTTTTCTTCTTTTCGTTGAGAAACTATTTAAGTGTAACAACCAGCACAAACTTAAAATAAGCGAAGAGAATAGCGAAACAAAAAATATAAATATACGACGAGTAACCTTTTCCACCACGCACCTTATCTTAAATTATATTTATACATTTATGATGTTTTTTCCTTCGAGTCTAAATAAAAGACAATGACAGAGCAATGTCTCACTGAATGTATACGGAATAGTGAAGTAATTTTCATTTTCTATTCTCATTTCACTCATCATGTTTGTTGTCCTTCGCAATTCCTTCCAGTGGTGCCGTATGTTAAGGTTGACTACTAATTCGTTAGTCTTGGGCTAGGTCTTGCAATAGCTACTTATAGGCCGTACAGTACCCACCCAGAACCAGCACTCTGTACTTCCCACAAAGGACAGCGCGATAAAAGGAATGGACGTTCTCTCGTGGGAGGATACTCGTTTGCACCGGTGCTGTGAAAAGTATTTTGGTTTGCTACTACTTTGTTCTTCGACCATTAAAGAGATTAATGTTAATTATGTTCATTCAGAGATTCAGAGAGGACTGAATTCACGCTCCATGAAGGGGTTTTAAGGTCATAGAAAAATGTCTAGCGAGCTACTCCGGCGCACTTTTTTCCTTCACCAATTTACTCGTTTTTGTTTTTTGTCGTATTTCACAACGGTAGTTGGATGCATTTCCATCAGTATTCTGTGAGAGAGATCGGTGTTGCGTGGAGGAAGAATCGGTAAAAACTTGACAGATGCTTTTTTAATTCTTTATTTATTTTTTCAGTCGCTCAATAGTTTATTTTGCTTTTTCTTATTGAAACTTTTCTTTTGGAAACGTTATTCGAAGAAAACAGTATTTTTGAGAAGATCAAAATTTTGATATCACTGCTTGCTATTTTTTAACTCGCTGAACTCATCAATTTTTTTGGAAAAAAAATATGAGTTTGATCCATTAAATTGAACTGTTTTCGTCCTGTGCAGAATAATTAAATGATACGAACGACAATACATAATTGTGTGAATATACATGCTGCTCTCTTTTTCTTTCCTGTCTTGTGTCACAGGAATAGAAGTATTTTATTTCACTTATATATATAGGAGAGTCCTTACCTCATCACCCGGATCTACAACACTTGAACAGAAGAAGTACGGGTGTTGCTCCAGGGTTTTCGTGACGGAGTGGTGCGATGGACGGGACGAGGGATGAGAACATCAATACACCCGTTCCGGAGGTGCAAAATACAAATGAGAGAAATGTATATCTCAGCGAAAACGCGAGCACGATCTCCGACTCCTCTCGCAAAGGAGACAGGGCACGAGGTTTCGTGGACCGTGGTGGCACATCACATCCAACAGAAAATTCTAAAGGGTCTCTCGAAAAGCCTGATCGGATATCGGCAGCGGCGACAAGTGATCAGGTAGATTTCACGGGCTCGATGAGAAGAGAAGTGCTAGCTCGTAGCCCTCACACGCAAGTCTCTGTCAGGACGGATCCCAACAATCCGAATGTGATGGTGTACTGTGTGTGCACCTTTAATATGGAAGATGCCGCGTTTGGCGAGTCTGCCACTGACATAGACCCTTTGGGTGTTGGACTGAAGGAAATTCATGGGTATCATCCTCCCGAGAGCCTTCCACCTCTCCGCAGAAAGCGGGATTCGGAGGAGATGTCGGATGACTGCAACCTACCACCAAGTAGCCCGCACGCGCTGACGGACGAAGGCTATTTTCTAGTGGAAGGTAATTTGTGGGACAAGGTCCTCCAGCATCTTCCGTTTGAGTTACTGGAAGCGGTTCGGAGTGATGTGCAGGAGGCACTGGAAAGGGTATCCAGGCACCCGCTACCGCATATACATAGTGCGTTCGAGGCGGTTCCAGATGGCGTTCGCATCCGTGTCACTTATGAGAACCTCACGAATCCGCTAACCCCGCTAGAAAAAACGTCTTTGAACGAATCTCCACTTCACCACGTGTATCACGTGTACAACGGCTTTGCTAGATCGTACAGGATGGAATCCAAGCCACCACGAGGCCGTCTGAACAGTGATGAGTGCCGCCTTATTGATGAGATCGCACATCCTACACAGCCCAACGATATTCGGTGCACTTTTACGGGCAAGGCGTGGCCGTACATTGTGAAGCAGTATACCACGGAGGTTTATAGTACCGCTTGTGCGGATATCGACATGGCACTCGCGAGCGAGAAGAAAGAGCCGTCTCAGCCGCAGGATTTTATCTTTTCCGTTTCGGAAAGCGAGCTGACGATGCTTTTTCGGGTGCCTTCGAAATATCTTGACCGGAAAAATCAAAACGAAGTGATGGGAGTGTGGCGAGAGAAGATAAAAGCCTTTAAATTTTCAAGAATGTGGTCGATGTACCAGTTAGTGATTGACCAAGACGATGGCTCTCTCACTTCATCCCCCCGCGTTGTCCAGGATAAGATTGCAAAACTGATTCTGCAGGCTCGATTGTCTGACGTTCAACGAACATTTCAAAATTTATCGAGCTATCCGGCCGACGATGTTGCCGAAATGAGTGTGTCCTCCACGAGGAGTGGGGCTATCAAGTTTTCTCTTTCCGCCCTCAGTGAGTCGGAGAAGAAATGGGCGTTCTCCAGAAGTGCCAATCAGCAAAACATCGTCCGTCTCCCCACACTAACTGGCGTGCTGCCCATTCCCGCCTTTACATCGAACCAATCCATCACAGAATCCGCGTCCACAGGTCTAAACCTCAACTCTTTTCACGCTGGATTTTTCCCAAACGCCCTTCCGACCCCCTTAAGTGCTGCCACGAGCAATAATTTAATTCATGCTTGGGCAGGGAACACAGCACTAGCAGCTCCACAGCAGATGATCCCGTATGTTAACCCGTTCTATCCTCCAAAGGTAATGCCATTCTACACGCAGAGGCTTGACGCTGCTCCACGCGCTGCTCCGCTCACTTCTCTGCCCACTGCTCCGTCTGCTGGAGCTCTCAGTGCGATTCAGCCGCCTTCCCTACCGACACCGACACTGGTGATGAAGCCGTCAGATGTCGTCATTAGCCGTGAAAGCTTCGACTCGCTCACGCCAATGACCGAGTCCTCTATTCCACTCAACTTAGTGAACAAGTATTCGGTGCTGGATCGTGAAAGCTTCGGGTCGATCACCCTCACGAAGGCACCGCCATTGCAGGACTCCGAAAGTTTCCGCTCGCACTCTAAGAGTACCACCGACAGTGAGCGACGGAAGCAGAACCGACGGGTGGAGCTCGCCGAGCGCGAGAGACAGCAGGCGCTGGACGTCATGGAGGAGCGCCAGAGGCGAGAAACGGAGAAAATGTATCGGCAGCTGGAGGCGGAACAAGCGTCAAGGAAGATGTTGGAAGTCCAGATCCAGCAGTCCGCCAAGGAGCGTGAGGACTTGGAAAAGCTGTACGAGTGGAAAGAAGCGCAGCGCGTGGAAAAGGAGAACCGGCGGAAGAAATACCGCTTTTTCTCAGTTCGTCTCGTGAAGGCAGCCATTCCCTCCCCTCCTCCGCCGCCTCCCGTTCTGCCCTCCCTGGCAGCCAAAGAGAGCATGACTTCTTGGGAAAGCTTCACTCCCAAAAGCTCTATCCTCTCGTTGTCAGCGGACGGTGAGAGCTTTCCCTCCGCAGATGTGTTTCCCTTGCGGGAAACGTTGATCGCATCCGACGACTTTGAGGCGGTAGTCGATCCGTTTTTGAAGTGCGCCCATGCGGAGATTATCTTTCGCAGCGCTGGCTGGCTGTGGATGTTTTCACATGATGCTATCGCTCTTCTCAACGCGCTTCAGACAGACATCAGAAACTGCCTTGGCGTAACGGATCAGCAGGTCATGCAACCAGACGTTGTTGCCCTCTCCGCCGAATTGGTGGTGGAAGTGGATCTCTTTATAGGCGAACATCTCCAGCTACGGGTAATTCAGGAGCTTTTAGATGTTTACAACTACCCTTTGTGCAAAGCACTTTTTCCCGAGCCGCTGACTCGCCAGGGAACACCGCAAGAGGAAGGGTTTACTCGCGACGGGACACCTAAACAAGAAATTCTACCCGTTTTTCGTGAGGGCACACCACAGAAGGAAGGGTTTACTAGCGAGGGCTCCTCTCAGAGGGAAGGGGCCGAGCGCGAAGGCACGCCTCAAGCAGAGGGCG
>JASAOA010001182.1:0-14125 GCA_030849815.1 Vickermania spadyakhi | reverse complement strand
GCTTTGTTAGTTGCAAAGTAGTTGCTTTATTTGTGCGCGTTAACTTCGGATGCGCCGTATTTATTGGATTGCCATTTATGTGTTGGGCATTGGTCTACATTCGCGTTGCAGGTTTCTTGTTTTGTTTGTTATAATTTCCTTTTCTTAGCGTAGTTTTGGGGTGTGGTTTTCTCGTATTTCTTATACCGTGTAGGTTGTCGTATTTGCATTTTATTTGGTTTTTGCTGTAAGTTAGTATTTTAAGGTGGTTTGTGTAGTTTGGCAAGTACGTTTTGGGATTGCCGCCATATTAATATTTGTTTATTTATGGTTTATGTTTATAATTATAAATTCGTAATACATTGTACTTTGGAGTTTGGTATTTGTAGGTTTGTTTTTGTGGAAGCTGCTTACTTGGACATTGTTGTATTGGTCGATGTGGGTTGTGTTTGAGGTTTGGGTTTGTTTGTTTTAGGATTCGTTTTGGGTCTTTGAGTCTTTTACGTTTACTATAGGTGTAGTTGTATTAGTTTCTGTTAGCAGAGGTTTGGTTGATTTGACTTTGTATTTAGTGTGGGTTTGGCTTTGTGAACGTTGGCAGGTAGGTATTTTAAGTTAAGTGTTGTGTCTTGTTAGTAGGTTGTTCTGATATTGTTACTTTGGGGTTTGTAGTTAGTTGTTGCAGGTAACTTTCAGGATACTTGTTAAGTGTTGCTGATTGCTTTGTGTAGATTATTTATATAGCCCCCTTAATTTTAGTTAAATGTAGTAGTTATATGCATATTGCCCGAGTTATTACTTATTGTATACGTGTGTTATAGTTATAGAAGGTTACTTGGTTGAGTGTTGATTTGTTAAGTTACTTATAAACGTATACTTATTTGTTTATTGTTGCTTTAAGGTTTTGTTGTTTTGTTGCGATTGGTAGTGGTTAGTTGAATATATTGTATTTGGGGTTTAGTTCGTATTGTGTGGGCTGTATACGCCAAGTTGTGTTGGTTTTAAGTGTTTATATTACTGTTTGTATTTTGGTTTCCTATATTGTGTATACTGTTGTTGGTTTTGCGTAGGTGGTTTTTGTATTTATTGTAGTTACGTACTTGTTTACTTTTTGTTGGGTTTATGTACAGAGTAAATTTACGTATTTTGTGAATAGTTTCGACGTTTACAGGTTATTTTAGGTACCTACTACGTATTGATGTTTTTACTTGTTTTTGTTTGATGGTGGGTTTTAGTGTAGGTTTGTTGGTGTATTATACATACTTTGTTTTACGGGTTGGGTTTGGTGGTTTTGTGTGTGAACAACTTGTATCCAATATTGGGTATGTTGTTTTGAACTTGGTATGAGCTTGCGGGGGTTATTTGTGTATGATAGTTTTTGTTTGCTACTTTTGACTTTTGGGTTACGGTGGTTTTAGTGTATTGTTAGTATGCTAGGTTGCAGGTTGTATAGGTTTATGTTATTGGATATGTTGGATTTTTTATGCTTCCGGGAGGGCATGTGATTTTATGTAGGTTTGGTGTTTTAATACGGGTATGTTGTATATGGCTTACTTTAGCTTTGTGTTTTTTAGACAGGTTTGGAGTTTGCTTTACTTTTATGGTATGATTGTTGTAGTGTGTAATGTGACTTACGTTTTGTGGTTGGTAATGTACTTTCCTTACTATGGGTTGTTTAGATTCGTGTTTTGCGATTACGTCAGGTTGCCTAGGTTTTGAGTTTTGTTGAGTAGGTTCATAGTTTTGGGTTATGTTGTGAAAGTTTAGGGAGATTGTTGGGCTTGTTTTTGTACTGGTTTAAAGTTGGTGATAGTTTAAAGTCGTTGTTAGGATTGGTATAGTGCAAACGCCGTATAGTAGGTTTAGGTTGTTAGGATTTTTGGGTTGGTTGATGGATGCAATTTACGTTGTGGGTTTGGTGAGGTGGTGCATTTTCGGGGGTGTCAGGGTTGCATGGCATACCGTTTCGAGGGGTGTTTTGGACAGTCTGTGTATGTTGAAGTACGCTGAACTGCAGGTTTTGAGGTTCGTAGAGGGTTGATATAATATACGTATACCTGCAGAATCGCTGCTTTTGCTGGGGTTTTATATTGGTTGGGTTTCGGGGAATTGGTTATACTAGCCCACAGGGTGTTTTACCGGGTATATGAGTGAGGGCTTTCTATGTGTAGGGTCGGGGTAGCTTAGTTTTGTTACAATTGATTTCGATGGTTTGTTTGTGGTTTTTGTGTAGGTTCAGATTCCCATAGTTGCTTTGTAGATTCGTTATTTCGTAACTTTGAGTTTTATATTTTACTTTCCTTTATGGGTATAGGTTTATTAGTAGCAGGTTGTATGTACAGGTTATTTAGGAGTAGGTTGGTGGTAATGTTAGTGGCACGCATAGGGTATTTGGGTATAAGAGTACTAATGGTTAATAGAGTTTAGTGTTTGTGTTGTTCGTTGGGTGAAACGTATAGTGAATAAGTGTTTTGGTTTGTTAGATTTGACGTTCGATTTGGGGTTTGCCAGGTTGTAGTTACGTTTGATGGATGTATATTTTATAGTGTTTATTTGGTAAGCCATATTATTTTGTATAGTTTGGATGGTGGATTTATTTGGGTTTATTGTTCTGGTTATTTTGTGTTTTGTAGTGTTGCAGGTGTTTAGATTATTGGTGTTTAAGATTAATTGTTTTGTGATGGCATGAGAGTTTTTGTTACTTGTTTTGCAGTAGTTGGCATTTTAAGTTTGTTGTGTTGTGATTATATTCGCATACATTAGTTTTACACCTGCTTTGGTGGTTATGGGATGGCTGGGGTTAGCGTGGGTGTGTGTGTGAGATTTTGTAAGTTGTAGGTTTTGCTTGGTGTGTGGTGTCTCATATGTTGTGTGTTGGTAGTTTGCGTTGTCGTTTGATTATTTGCTTAGGATTTAATTGCTGCGTAGGTTTTGTTGTTGTTTTATGTTGTTAACCTGTTTACTGCTGTGATGTGTATTCTACATTTGACTTTAATTCGGGTTGTGTTTATAGGTAGCTTAGAGCCGTGTGTTTTAAACTTCTTGTAGCCCAGTTTGTTTGTTTTGTTTGATAGGTTAGTATCGTTAAAATTGGAGTATGTTAATGCTGGGTTTGAAGATTTGATTGTTTCCATTTATTGTGCTGTATAGGTTTTAATTTAGATGAATGTAGGTGTTTGCTTTGGGTTTGAGGACTTTATTGTTTATTATAGTTGCTGATCTGTGTAATAATTTAGATTCAGTTTTTTATTGTGATATTACTTGGTATGTTAGTGTATATGGTAAATCGTACGCTTTGTATAGAATGTTTGCGGATACTTGTGATGCTGTATTTGCTTAGCTTTTACAATTGGTTTGTTTACTGGCTGTTTTGTGAGGTGTTAATGCTTGATTTATCAGGTTTCGTTTTGCGGGTGTTATTCCTTTTATTTCGGTTTATAGCTTGTTTGTTATGTTTTGATTGTTGGTTTAGTTGTTTCGATTTACGGACGTTCGTAGTTGTTTCTTCCTTTGTAGATATTTCGTTTTGCTGTGTTTGTTTTTTTGTGCACTGGGTTTAGGTTTTGTTTGGGTTGGTAGGGTTGGCTTGTGATTTGTTTTGTTTTTGGTTTCTGGAGTTTTGGGTGACCTATTACGCTGGTTTTGCTGGTGGGTTTGCGGTTAGTTATCGTGTTGAATACATGAATGGTGGAGGTTGCGTGGTTTTAGGTCAAACGGTTTATAGTATGTTGTTAAATTGAGTTGTTTGCTTCCTGGATTTGTTTTATTTGGATTGGGTTTGGCTATTCTTGTGGGTTTTATTAAGCGTTTATGTGTAGTTTGAATCTATGATAGTTATGATTTGCGTAATATACGATATTAAATAATTGTACTACTGTTTACTTATAGTATTTGGGGTTTTTATTAAAGGTTTGTAAATAAGTTTAGGTATTGCTGCTGTTGTTTTCGGGAGGTTGTAGATTTCGTGTTGCGGGCTTAGTAGGTTTTTAGTTTTTAGCATGGAGATACGTCGATTTGTAGTGAACGTGTTGTACAGTAGACTTCATAGTTTTGCTAGATTGAGAGTGCTCGCGGCTGATGTTATGGTTTATGATTATGTGTATAGATTCACGCGTTGTAATATTGATGTTTTGGATATTCATTTTTTAAATTTTATTACTTTTAAATGATTATATAGTCAACTAGCCAGGTTCTTGTTTAAGGTGTGTTTGTTTGGTGTTTATAGACTATTCAGATTTGTATATTTTGGATTGCGGAAGATTGTTTAGTTTTGACTTTGATGTGCTTATCTCTACTTTGTGATTGGTTTTGTGGGATTCTTCTCTAATCTAGTTACTGAGTTGGTTGGAGTGTTTGAGGTTGCATGGTTTAAAGTTGTGTCAGGCTGTAGGTTGTGGTTTTGGGCTACTAGACGTGTGTTTGCAGTGTTAAATGTATAATCCTGTTAGACTTCGATGTTTTGCGTTGCTTATTGTTACTATTTGGGTATTGTTTAGGTTTTAGTTTGCAAGGTGTGCTTGTTTGCGTATGGCTTTGTCTTTGTTAATTTGTATGTTTAGTTGTAATATTTCATAGCTTGTAGGGTTTGTGGTTGTGTAATAGCACTTATTGTTATTTGTTTAGGTTTGCTACTCGATTTGTCTGCTTAATGTAGATACTTTCGTTGGATCGTGTGGCATGTAGTTATGTGGATTGTTTTGAGAGGCTGCTAGGTTGCAGGTTTTTGTTAGTAGAGGTTTACATCCAACAGACAGGTTGGTTTGGTTTTGGGTTTTGTGTTTCTGAGTTTTGATTTACTTGTTTTGAGATTTGTTTGTGGCTTATCTTGGTATACGTTTAGGTTTTGTTTTGTAGCGTGTAGTTGTGCTTTTAGGGTGGGTAGTGTTACGTTTGTGTTTTCCTGATTTCGTTTAGTTGGGTTTGGGTTGGTTTTAATAGTTGTTGCTTTTTAGTTATTAGTTATAAGATTATACGCGTTTGAGGGGGTTTGATTTAAACGTGTTCAGTTTTAAGTTTGTTTGTAAACTGTGGTATTGTAACAGGAGTGTGTACATTTGGGTGGGTGTTTTTTGTTTGCAGGTAATTGGTTTTTGTTTTGTTTTAATAGTTTTCCTGATTTTAGTCCATATGGGTTACTACATTTTAGTATTTATTTTATAGTTGTTTTAGTTACGGTAGTTTTGTTTGTTTGATTACGGTGATCTCGATGAGTGTGTGTTTGTTTCTGCTGATTTGATTGCTTTAAGGTAGTGTTTGATTTTGCGAGTTTCTTTTCTAATGGTTGGGTTTAATATGGGTGTAACCGTAGGTTTGTGTTATTAGTTTATAAGATTTGGTTTGTGTTTTGCTTATAGTTGTTTTTGTTTAGGATTTTATTGTGGGTTATATGTTCTTAGTCTGTTTTGTTGTTTATGGCGAGTTGTTGGGTTTTTGGGTTTTGTGTAGGTATGTTTGTGTTTTGTTTTGTTTAGGTTTGTGCTTTTGGATTTGAGTTGGTACCACTGTATATTGTGTGTACATATTCTGGGTTGTAGGTTATTGTTTGGGTGGTTTGGGGTAGTAGTTTGAGGTGTGGAGGGTGTGTTTTCCGGGTTTTAGGTATGTATATGCTTGATATTTTACTTCGAGTTTTTGGGGGCATGCGTAGACATTGCAGAACTGCGGATATTTGGTGTGGTGGAGGGTTGATATAATATACAGGTTTTGGGTATTTTCGGGTTTTAGGGTATTCGCCTTTGGGTTTTGGGAGTAAGACATTTAGATATAGAGTTTACGCTGTTGTAGGTACTTAGGTAGGTGTGTTGGTAGTTACGTGGGTTTTGTGTTGTAAAGTTGTGAGTTTGGGGTTCATATACCGACAAGAGGTGTGACTGCCGGGAATTTTGCACATGCTTATATAGTTGTTTTGCTTGTTGTTATGGTATAGTTCGCGCGACTTTGCGTGGTTTAGCGGTTTGATTTGTTGTTTTGGAGTGCTTGGGTTTGTTTTGGTTACTTGTATAGACATGTTAGTTTTAGATTAAGTTTGGTATTGGATACAGTAGATTTGTTTGTTGCGGTTTTAACTTCTGTACTTCTGATAGAAAGGTTGTGTGTGTTGTAGTTACTATTGTGTGATTGCTGTTTGGGTTTTGAAGCTTATATTCGATTCTAATTATTTTGTGTAATGCTGGGATGTTACGATTACGCATTTATTTTTACTGCGAGTGGGTTGTTTTTTGAGGTGTTTGCCAAGTTAAGTTGGGTGTTTTGATTTGTTTGTTACAGAGTAGAAACTTGGTACTAAAGTTTTACGTTTTATGTTTTATTAGGCATTACTGGATGCTTGGATATTTCAAGTTTGGTAGATTTTTGTTTTCGTGTTTTGGGTACAGGATTTATTTATTTGGGTTTGCTGGCTGGTAGGCTTTGATTTTGGTGTTTGGTAGATTTTAGGTGTTTTTATAGCTGATTGTTTTTAATTTTATGGTTAGGTTGTGTATGGTAGGTAAGTTCATGCATATTTGGGTTCGTAGTACTGTAAGCGTATTTAGACATTGGAGATACTCTCGTACTTTGTTTATTGTTATAGACTGTGGGGTTTGACTTATTATATGTGTACATGCTTTATATAAATTAATGTTGGTTTTGATGTAGTGATTGCGACTTGTTTGGTTTTGTTTTTATTATTAGATTGAACAGTTATGTTGCTTTTATTTGTAGGTACCTTCTTTTGCTTGCGGATTTTAGTGTGTTTGTACTACTTTGTGTATCTTTCGTTATGCTTGTATATTGTATATTGTAAGCTTCTTGTACTCGGAATTGTGTGTATGATTACCTGGGTTTTGTATTAGGTGTCTTTATGAAGGACCAGTGTTTAGTTTTCTGGGTTTAGGGTTTGTGTTTGTAGTTGTGTTGTTTCTTTGTTAGTTGTAACCAACGATATGCTGTAGATTCAGTTATATTTACATGTGTTGTGGGTTTTGATAGATTGTGGGTTTACTTTGTAGTTTGATTATGCCTGGTTATAAATGTTAGATTTGTGGTTGTGCGTGGTGTTGTGTATTATGGTTTGGTTATGTTTCAGTGTTTATGTTTACTTGTAGATTATAATCCTCGTAAGTGCTGCTTAGTGTTGTATGGTATAAGGGTGTTGGTTATCGACGTTTCACAGAGGGGTTTACTAAATGCTTGTGAACTCCAATTGTGTAGGACTCATTTTAGCGTGTGTTTTGACCTATACTTAAGAGTTTGTTTACTTTTCTTTAAATTTAGGTTGATCGTTTTTGTTTCTGGATTTACTACGTATTTAGCAGGTTTTTTGATTTTGTTATGCTTGGGGATTCCGTTTATTTGGTTATAGCTTTGATGAGTACTACTATTATGATTTTGGTTGGCGTGTAGCTTTGAGGGTTCGGTTATTTCTAATTTTGCTTGTTTTTGGTGTTGCGTGTGTTATGTTGTAGTTAGACTACGCTTTAGATGTTTATATGTGTTGTTTTGTTTTTACTAGGAGTGTAATGTGCATTTGCTTGCCGGGTTAAGCTACATTTACTTAAAGCCGGAGGTTTTGTTTTGATTGTAGATTGTGCATGGTTGCAATTGTGCGTTTTAGGATTTACTTTGTATGTTGTTTACGTGTTAGTGTTTTGTTAGATTTGTTAAGTTTGTGGTTAGTGTAGGTTTTATGTGGCAAATTGTTTAGAATGTTTATCATAGTAGGTAGGGTTGTGTAATTATATTATATGTGTAGATTTATTAGATTTGTAATAATGCAGTTTTTATATGGTTTATGTTGCTATTACTTGTATAACTGTAGATGAATTTGTAGTTTATGAAGTGTGTGTGTTTTTGCGTAGCTTAGGCTGGATTGGTTGTTATGGGTATGTTTGGGTTTTGATTTTCGGTTAAATTAGCATGTTGCAGGTGTAGGTTTGTTTAGTTAACTTGTTTCATAGTTGTTTTGTTTTAATGTTTTGGGGTTTGTAACTTGTTACTTTTTGTTGGTATAGGAATTAAATGCTTACATGAGTTTTGTGCAGTGGGGTTGCATGCTTGTTTAAGTCCTTTTGTTTTGTGGATTTTTGTAGGGTGTAGATTGTTGTGTGTTTTATTGTCTTTCTTGTTTAGATTTGTTTTTTGTGTTTCCTTTGTTGTCTTGTAGGACGCTAATTTGGGAATTTTGTTTTGAGAAGTTTGGTTACCTTTCTGGAGTTTGTGTGGGTTTCCGGAAGTTGTGGTGTGGTGTAGTGGTTCTAGGGCTTTTCGACACTGTGTATAGTTTGTTTTGGATACTTATTGTTTTTCGTTTTGATTGTATGCTGCGGGTGAAAGTGGTTTATGTTCATGTATTTGATTTTAGTTATGTTCAGGATTTGTAGGATTGCTTTTACTTGGTTTTATGTTGCTTTCGAATGCTTTTGCTGTACCGCTTGTTTTGTTGAGTTGCTTAATTAGGGATGTATAGTTTTGTTTTTTTTTGTAGGTTGTATAGTTTGGGTTGTAATTTATTGATTCCTTTCGGTTGGTTTGATAAATGTTAGAGCGTTTCATGTTTATGGTAGGTTTACCTATTATTGTTTTAGATTTGGTTTTGTTGTGTATGTATGCGTTTTACAGTTTGGTTGTTCCTTTGCTCGAATTGTATGGGATTCGTTGAAGGACGTGTTAATTTGTTTGGGCGAATCTTACGTAGTTTTGTTACTTTGTTAGTATGTATGATGTTGTTGGTTTTGGAAATTACCTTTTGGAGGGTAGGATTATAAATTGTGGTGTGTTTTACATAAGTTTGGACTTGCTTTGGGGTTTCAGAATTGCACCGGGCTACACGTGTGTTTACGTTTGCAGGGATGGGTTGTACGGGGCTCACGGACTTTTACTTGCTATTTTACACCGTTGGTAACGTTGTTTACTAGTGGTTGCTAGTAGATGTTGTGGGCATGTTTTGTGCTGATGTTTTACTAAGAGTATGTATACAAGCTTTCCTTTAGGTTTACGAGTTTTAATTTTGATCGTTATGTTTTATTTGTTACATTGTAGTTTACACTTTCGTTTTAAGACATCTGTAGTTATTAGTTTTGGATTGTTGGTTTGTAGGATTTAGCATTCAGGATATTTGTTGATTTAGTTTTCTGTTGGGTTGTATTTGTGTTTGTTCACGTAGGGGTGTTATACTTTTGTTTAGGTTTATAGTATTGTGTTGTTTGGGCAAGGTTGTGTGTTTTTCGTGGTTTGCTTATTTTTTGGTAGTTTGGGACTACGTTGGATGTTTTTACATGATTTATAATTGCTGGGCAGGAGTGTGTTCCGTTTACGTTCAGGTTTAGGGAGGGTTTGCAGCTTTGCGTTTTGTTTTGGGGTTTCATAGGTATTCTGAGTTGCGTATACGGGCTTAAACTGCAGTTACTTGGTGTGGTGGAGGGTTGATATAATATACAGGATTTGGCGAATTTGGGTTTGGGCATATGTTGTAGGTGGTAGTTTTTGGGTTTTTGGGGGATTACAAGGGTTTCATAGGCATTTTTTGCTGTTTGGGGTGTTTGTGTGATGTTTTGGGTGGTTTATGTTAGACATTTGTGTTAGTTTGGATTTAGGGGGTTTGCGGCTATGGGTTGTGTGGGTTGTGGGTTACGCTTCTGAGGTTTTGGTTTTCTGCAAATCGTGAATGTAGGTGAAGTAGGTTTGGACTAGGGTGTTTTTGAGGGTTTTATGGTTACTACGGTATTTTAAGGTTTGGTAGTTTTGGAGTTTGCAGATATTTGCATTGTTGGTGTGCATGACTGTTGTTGGATTTGTTTGTTGATTTAATTTGTTTGCTCTAGTTGGTTTAAATTTATTACAGTAGTTTTTGGTTTGCTTTACGGGTTCTGCAGGGTTAGTAGCTGTCTACTTACCGTTCTGTTTGGATGGTGATTTGAGTTTTTATGGGTAGGGCTGTGATGTTTGTGGTAGTTTAACTACTATGAGTTGTCGGGTTTGGATAAATATATAGGTTACTTTCTGTGGTTGTTCTGGTAGGGGTTGCAGGTTATGTGTTTTGTTTGGTTTTTACGGGTATGGTTCTGGTGACTTGTATAGATGAGTATTGTGGTTTTAAGCGATTGCTTTTATATAGTTACTTTAAGATGTGTTTAAACTGCGTTGCGTTTTGGATTTTGTTATTGCGGAGTTTTCCTGTTGTCTTGTTATAAGTGTGCGGTATTTTGTTTTTGCACAATAGTGTTACCTGGGAACATGAACGGTGTAGGTTTTAAATTTGTAGGGTTTACATTAGTATCTTTTTACATTGGTGGTATAGGTTTGTTTAATTAGCTTTAATTATGGTAAAGTTTATGGTGCTTGGGTTTGGGTTTAGGGTTTACACAGGTATTCTGGTGTAGATTGTATTTAGCTGTAACTACGTTATTTACTAGAGTTATATGTTTTGTATGTGTTGAAGTCCTACAGGGTGTTATTTAAATTTATCATATATTGTAATATTAAAGATAACTTTTCTTGTGTTATTGTGTTATTACGTAGCTTCAATGTTATAGTGTAAATGGTTGTTTTACTCTTAGAGTGTATTTTAGTGCTAGTTAAGTTGGGTTTAAACTGCTGAGGTTGTTTGTGCTGAATTTTGGTTTTGTTGTTTTAGTTAGGTTTCGGGAATTTTGGTTTATTTGTGTAGATTGCTTGGATATAGTACTTGGTGTATTGTTTAAATGGGGTGGTATTGGAGGTGCTTTCGGTAGGTGTTGGGGTATATAGCTTACTTGTTTGTTTCGCGTTAGGTGGATTTGTTGTAGGTTACATTTGTGCTTTGTGACATTGCTATATGATTAGTAATGTGGTACTTTCATGTTTTGGTAGTTTTCGTATAGTATCGCTTTTGCGTTTAATGTGACGGTTTGTTTTGAGGGGAAATAGGTTGTGTAGGTGGGTAGTGTAGAGTGAGGTATGCTTTGTGTTACTTGTAGATTTTAATTGCTTACGGGTTTGTTTTGTTTAGGGTATTTGTAGTTTGTTACAAGATGTTTTTGAGGGGTTTTCATTATGGTTGCAAGGACATCCCTTATTTTAGGGTATCGGATAACGTGGTTGGTTTGTAGGTGTACTAATAATGGTATAGTATTTGTTGTAATTTGTGTGAACCCTGCAACTTCATGGAAGTGTCTATGTTTTTAAGTTTGGGTAGTTGGGCTTAATCCTTACTTTTGTTGCATTTGTTATAGTGTAGATTTGTTACTTTTATTTTTCGTGTTGGGTTTGTTTTGTGTTAACTGGTATTTGAATATGTATAGTTATGGTGGGTTTTATTTTAAACTATTTTGTATATAAGTTTAGTGTTACTTTGCCAATTGATTTGTAGATAGTTATATTTATTATGTAATATTTTGATAAGGATTTGTTTTATAATTATTACTTTTTTGGGTGTACATTGATTAGAGGGTAGATTGCACAGATTTTATTGTGGTTTGATTGTATTATTAGGACTAGATTGTTTTCGTCGCTTTGATAGGTTTGATAGTGATAATTGTGATTGTACTATTTCTGTACCTTTAAGGTTTGTTGTAGGAGATCTTACATTTTGTACTTTGTATTTGCTTTTGCAGGGGTGTGTTTACTTCGCGTAGTTTTAATTTATATCATGTTTAGATTGGTTTTGGGGTTTGTATGAGGTGTTTAGTGGTATATAGTGGATTATGAGATGGGTTATGGTTACTATTTATTTACTACGTTGTACGTTGTGTTTTTAGTTTAGGTGGATTTACGTGTTTCGTATAATGATGTTTTACATGTAATCGTTATGTTTTCGGGTTTTTGTGGTTTTACGGAGTTAGTATTAATTTTCGCTTATACTGTGTGGTGTGCTATTGTGTTTATTTTAGATTTAGATTTGTGTTTTACTCGGTTTGTTTGGTGGGTTTTTGTATATGTTGTTGTATTTTACTTACGAGTATGGATTATTTAGGGTTTGGGTTATTTATACGATATACATTTATACTTGTAATACTATAGTTTTTTCGTTCTTGGTTCTTGTTGTTATTACTTACTAGTTTATGATGATAGCGATTTGTGTGTATATTCCTGGAAGTAGCTTTGTTTTTTCTTGTTTTACTCTGATATTTGGGTCTGCGCAGTTAGTTGTGGTTTTTCATTTTGTGGGCTAGGAGTTTTGCTGTTATTGGTAGACATTTGTTTTAGGTTACACGAGTTTGGGCTTGCGTGGTTGTATGTTGACGCTGGTAGTTTGGGTTTGTCTGGTATTGGTGTTTTGTTTTGCTACGATAGTTTGGTTTGGGTATAGTGTAGGTGTTGTTCAAGTAATATTTAGTAGTGTTGATTTTACATGTTATACTATTAGCGGAATTGATAGTTTTTAGGTTGGTGTTTTACACGCCTGATTTATGTTACTTGTATAACTTGCACGTTTTGTTTGTTAGCTTCCGTGTTTTTGTGTAGGTTTGATTATTGTAACTGTAGATTTCTTGTATTTGTTTAGATTTGTTTGTTTAGATTGGGCAGATTGAGCGTATTGGTAGTTTGCTTTTGCTTTTGCTTGTCAGCCCCTATACATTGCGGTTGGTTTGTTTGCTTGGAATTAGTTTGAATTGGTATTTTAGAGTTGCTTTTGTTATTTTAATTTGTTAGTTGATTTATTTTGTGTTGGGTATTTGACTATGTTTTGTTTATATAATTTATGGTATTTGTATGTAGAGGATTTTCGACCGATGGTTTGTGTTAGTTTATAAGTTGGTTGTATACTGATGTAGTCACAGATTGTTTGTTTGTGGTTTCAGGTTGGGTTGGGTATGTATTATTCCAGGAGGTTGCTTTTGAGTGAGAGTTTTGCGTGGTTTTGCGTATAATGTATATATCTTTCGTTAACGTTTATACCGTGTATTAGGGTTGTAGAGGAGTTGTGTGTTTTTGGTTTGAAGTATGGTGTTTTGTAGAGTTTCAGTTTTTGGGGTTAAAGCACGCGCTTTATGGTTTGGTTTTTTTGGGTTTCTTGTGGTGGTTTTCGGGTTATGTTTCGTTACGTTGTTTACTTACGGGCATTAGCGTGGTAGGTGACTGTGATTGTTGCCTGATATGTTGTGGATTTAGCTTTGTAGGTTTCAGGTACATACGGATTCCGTCTTTTTGGGGTGGTTTGTGAGCTGCCGGGTTGCGTACATTTTGGGTTTCCAGAGGCTAACTGCGTAAACTGCGGTTTGTGGAGGGTTGATATAATATAGAGTACTGGGTCTGGGAAGGGGTTGTGCGTATGGTTTTGTTGGTTTTAGTATCTGTTTCTGTGGGGGAGTTGGTATGTACTTGACAAGTTGCTCAGATTTTGCTAGTATAATGGTTGGGCATTTCTTTAGGTTGTGTTATTGTGGATTTTTGTGGACTCATAGTTGCGGTGGATTTGTTTATAGGCTGCAGATTTTGCATTAATTCTAAATTTGCTGATTTTGGTTTTTGTTGTGGGTGGTGTTACATTACTTTGTATTCAATGTTGGGTTTTGGCTGTGCATTTCATATTTTGTGTGCAAGTTGCGTTGTTTTTTGGGGTTTGTAGGTTTCTTGTTCGGTTTGTGTATATTGGTGCACTTGTACTTACTGGTGTTGGAATTGTTCGTATCGATTAGTAGATTGTTTGTGATTTGCGATATTGGAGGTTGCTGTAAAGTTGTGTTGACATAGTTGTTTTTGTTGAGGTTTTCTTTGGGTTTATGGTGCATGTTTTGTTGTTTGCACTTTGCGTAATCGTGTTGTGATATTGTTGGTGGAGGGTGGTTTTGTAGTTTGTGGTTATGATAGATGTTTGTTGGTTTGTGCCTTTAATAGATAATCGTGATATGTTTCCTATAAAGGTTAAAGCAAGTTTGCGTGTTATGAAGGTAGTTGCTACCATATAGGTGTGTGCTTATGAGTTTAATGTTATATACTTACTTGGTATGTAGATTTGTTAGCTGGTTAGGGGTTGTAGTTTTAGGTTTGTTGTTGCTATTTTAATAGTTTTGTGATTTGCTTGTGGTTTTTAGGTTGGACATGGCGTTTTACGATTGGTTGTAGCGCATGTTTATGCTTTAGGGTTAGGTTGGCTGATTTAGATTTGTATATTGTATACTTTGTATTAGCCTTGAGGGTTGGGTTTGGTTAAGTTGTGTGTACTTTCCGGAATTGCTTTTAGGGAATG
>JASAOA010001181.1:0-14104 GCA_030849815.1 Vickermania spadyakhi | reverse complement strand
CATCATCTGGAGCGAGTAAACTGCGTTGCAGCTGTACAGTCTCCGCTTCTTCCAATTCTTCAACAGAGGAAACGTACTGGACTCGAGGAGAGTTGCACAACCACGGAGCAGCAAATGTTGGATCTACCACTACTATGGGATAATAAAGTTCAATATACTGTTGGTCTCCAACTCTAGCTTTGTCTCCAGCAAACCGCTTGTACTCTTCAAAAATTGATACTAAAGCCCAGCCTTGAAGGTGGCGCAAACACGCTACAACGGTTCCTGTCCTATGTTTTCCTTTATTGCAGTGAATCAGCAAAGGTAAATTTCTAGTATCACTTACCGCTGACACAATGCGATGCATAAGAGATTCTGAGATGTCGTTGAATGGTTCTTTATTCCCTTCTGTTGGGAACCGTAGTACATTGATGTTTTCCTCTTCACAAAATTTCAAATTGCTTTCTGCGTAGTCCTCCGGACATAGATATAGTATACTTTTAATCCTTACCGCTCTTAGAAATGAAAAATTTTTTTTGGTCGGATATCCGCTTCGATACACTCCTGGGCACACCATTGCGAAATTAATTGACGGAACTAGTGGATCTCGTTGCGAGGACATGCTGAAGTGAGGTATGGCTGTGTAGTAATTGTTACTTTCTTTTCTGCAGCGAAGAACCTGAGAAACAAAAAAAAGTACAATTACAGAATTTGTCAATGAACTGAAAGTATTATTCTTTTTCTCGATTGGCAGCAAATATCTCATAGGCGATAATATGAACAGAACAGATCGAATGGAGAAATATTGTTTTATATTTTACTTTTTTTTTCACTATCAATCTACTATGAATGTGGATCCACATGTCGTTCTCCTGCTGAAAAATTGATGCCAGCAGGGGCACCAGAAGCAAACGTGTAATGGTTACTGCTTGTAAAGTCTGCTGGAACGCCGCTAGAGAAATCATCTGGAATACCAGATGTAAATCCATCGTCCATACTTGAGCCCTGCTGTTCTGGAATAGGAGGTCCCTCAAAAATATCAGACAGAGAAGGAGCAGCTACAGCGGCTTCAGGTGTGGTAGTCTCAAAATGTGTAGTCACGGGAGAATCGGAGCTTTTTGGAGATCCTGCACTGAGATCACATTGCTTCGAAACACTGAGTGGAGTTGCCAATTTGGTGCAAATGAAGTTCTCTAAGGAATCCCAAAATCGTAATGAAGAGGGGAATAAATACCCCAGGTCTGTAAAGCAGCGAAATTTCACTTCTCGTTCTGGGTCACACAAAAGTTCATCCGTTGGACTTTTAACGGTAAAGCTGTTGTAAGGAGTTACACTCAAAGGGTTCACAAGCTCGTGATAACTGGAAAAATGATGAATTGCGTCTATTGGTAGCCGACGGCAAGGTGGTAAGTAAGAAATGCTTTGGCCACTAGGTGGTTTCTCACCCAGGAGTTCAGGTAGCTGAAATTCAACCTTCAGAACTGTCATTGCAGATGCAATGGGTTCCGCAGTGTTTGAAACGCCAAAACTATTGAATGCCTGAATGAATGGTGGTGTAGCAATATACTGTTGTTCTCCATTTTGTAGTTTCTTCACTGCTTTTGAAGCCTTTGAAAAGAACTTTAGTACGCTCCCCTTCGACTCGTTTGTTCCATCCGAGGCCGTACCAGAAAGAGACACAATAGTTGGAAAAATACCTGACGCTTTCCACTTGACATCCTTTGGATCCTCTCTTTCACTGAGTTGTAGAGCATTATTTGCCTGAAGAAGGCACCACTGCGGCAAAACGGCACCCGATAAATCCGGGTAAATCTCAGGGAAACGGTTTCTCGCCCTTGAAAAAAAATGGCACAAATCCGCTAGAACAGCAGGAGAGCGTACCCATGGATGTAACGATTGTGTTTCCTTTTGGTTACTTGCGGAGTTACCTTCCAGAACTTTCTTCACTCCAAGCCTTTCAATCCACAGAAGTGCTCGGGTAAACTGCATAAACATGTGGGTTTGAATGATATTTTTTGTTAATTCTTGAGAGTGCAATCGAGCAACAAGGTACGCATACGGTTTTAACTTTAATTCAGATAAACTTTTGGAGATGCCTTTTCGATACTCACCACAAACCCGATGTGTGTTGTACTCAAGAAACGCTGCATGGATTTCAGCCAGCATACTTTCCCCAATATTGGGGCAACTAAACACTGCAGCGGCGGCATCGTTGTACCATTCATCATCGAAGCGATTACTTTTATCGAAATACATGTCACTATTCTCGCCTTCTGTAAGTAAACGTTGAACAAACGCGTTGTGTGCTTCTAACTTTATCAGTGCTTTTCTGAAATACGAGAAATAAGAAACAACACCTCTGAATAGAGCTCGCAGCGTATCTTTGACAGCCGCGTTGTAACTGTTTTGAAGTTTGTCACTTACCGGCAATAAAGCGATGGAGCTTTTCTCCATAGAAATTACAGGCCCTAACTTAGGGGAAAGGTTAGATGTGCACGGTGGTTGTTCCAAGGGTAGCAGCCCAACGTTTCCAGTTCGAGCATCAGCAATCCAAATATCAGTTGCATGAGAGGAGCAACCGTGTGATGCTGCCAATGCACTCCAGCGTAAAAGCAATGGAGGGATCAGTTCCCCTGTGGTACCGACAATAAACCCATTCGACTCACTGCTGCTCGAAAAAAAGTCCTCTTCCACGTTAAGGTTCAACGAGCGCAGTCCTCTAACAGGGGGGGAGAAGAGAACATCTAAAATAAATGAAGCGTGAGCTTCACGAGCATGAAGGTAGGGGACTAACGGTGCAACCCACTTTAACGGTGCTACTAGAGAAGGAGCACTAACCGCACATGCGGAAGCATGTTGAGCAGTACAGCCCACAAACACAATACGCCGTTCCTGGAGAAGTAATGTGTGAAGCTGGCGTATACCGTCGTAATTGAAACTAAGAAGAAGAGTTGACAGAGGAGTATCTATCATCTGATAACACAGAACTCCGGACCGTCGCAGCTCCGTGAAGGGATTCGAAGAAAAGAAAGGAAGCTCTACCTTTCGAAAAGGAAAAACTTTGCTACAATCCGAGTCATTCTCGACGAGCGCTGTTAACTCCATCATACCCTTTTTAAGGAGAGGATCCAATTTCGAGCTCTGGGATTTAAATCGATTTTCAGACGCGGTTGCGTGAAGTACCGTAGCTGTATTCACAACAAGTTGTTTCACAAACAGAAAATCAGGAGAACTCGATAACATGCACAAAGCAATATGTTCTCCATTTTCTGTAGGATCAGTGAAAACATGAGAGTTAAGAATAAGCCCAAAGCCACAAAGATGCCCTTCCATTGCTGGCTGCTCGTTAGAAATTTCAAAAGAATACATCACCTCGTCTGTATATGGAAATGGTGCAGCTATTTTGCTGAGATCATCTTCGGTGGCACTTTGGCTCTTTCTCTGACAAAACTGTACATACCCTTGAGTTGGAACTTTTATAAAGATTCCATGAGGTGAAACTGGAAGTGCCACCTTTTTATCAAAAAATTCTCCGGTGGAAACAGTCATGGGATATTCTTTCACATTTATTTTGGAAGTTACAGAGCAAGTAAAATCCTCTTTACATTCGTTCCGGCGCCTTGCTTTTAACCGATCGTGTTGGGCGAGTGCATCTCTCATTTGCTGCTCCGTCGTCATAAAATTCCCTGCAAAGGAATTCAATACAGATTGCAAGGCTAAGTGCTCTTCAAGAAAACTTTTACCAGAAATGCGGTACCTATTTGACGTTAGTTCATGGATGGGACGAAAATTAACTCGGGGGCAATCTTCAGTGCTGTCCTCTGATAGTTCAACTCTATATAGACCTGCATATGCTAAGAGAGAGTTTTGCTTCATCACCGAGAGGTGGGCAACTACTATTTTCTCTTTTTCTGATGAATAATAAAAATAACCGTAATAATAATAAATGAGTTCGTTGAAGGTGAACTAAATATCAATCTACTGTTTAGCACTTTGGTAGTACATATTGTTCCTGATTCCTTCAAACAGCAATTTAGAACAAAAAGTTATAGCTGTTAAACACTGTAATTGTTGCGTGCTCAAATGCGGTTTTCGATCACCTTCGTAGTTGTACATTAAAAAATGGAGTTTTGTTTAGTAGTTTCAGTGTTCATTTAAATAGGCTGCGAATCGAGGGAGCACAAACGCAGCTTTATGCATAGCTGTGCTGTAGTACTTTAAATCCTTATAAAAGTTGAGTTGCTCCACATGTCGCACGGGCTCCAAAATATTTGTAGAAGCATCCTTTGTGCAAACAAAGGTTCCAATGCTTCCACACGGATACATAGGAATGTAAATCATGGCATACTTCACTGTTGCGAACCCGACGCTATCCTTTAAAAATTTCATCATTTTTTCAATAAGAGGGCGATGCACCCAAATAGACTCTCCTTGGTTGCATACAATTCCTCCAGGTCTTAGAATTCGGAGAACGTTCTTGTAAAAATCAGCACCGAACAATTCTGAAGCTGGTCCTTCTGGGTCTGTTGTATCAATGATAATAATGTCATAATCGTTATCCTTGGCGTTCTTGACATACGCCACAGCGTCCCCTACAGTGACCTTCACACAAGGATCGTTGTAACCGCAGGCGATTTGAGGAAAATGGATTTTGCTTTGCTTGATAACTTCACCGTCGATGTCGCATAACTCGATAGATTTTACGATTCCATCTGCCGTTTTGTGTCGCAGAACTTCTCTCACAACGCCACCGTCACCACCGCCAAGAATAAGAACTTTCTCTGGTTTTGCATGACAGCATAACGATAAATTTGCCAGCATTTCGTGATACACAAACTCATCGTAATCGGTGAACTGAATTGCTCCGTCAAGTGTCATCACTGTACCCCATGGCCCTTTTGAATCAGATTCGAAAACAGTTAAATGCTGAAACTCCGTCTTTTCATCAAAAAGTACCTTCTCAACCTTCAGTCCTTGCGCCTGTCCAGGCCACATGGAACTTTCTTCGCGAAACCAGCCATCCGGAAGTAAGCCAGACATTGTTGAGAGAGAGTCGAGAGTATTCTTTTTAATCAAAGACTTTTCCAAAACTAATTTCGTAATAAAATAGGAACAGGCAGGCATCGGAATAGAGATAATCTGTGAATTTTGTGGCACAACAATATACATCTTTTTTTAATTTTTAACTGTGGAATTTCATTTAGCATTTTGATGGGGTGATGGTTTAGTTACAGTTTTTGTTATAGAGTGAGCTCATCGAGTGTTGACGATAGCCAGATTACAAATTGGTCATAGATATGTAGCACAGCACTAGTAAACCCAGACAAAAAAAATTTTGCATCACACCACAGTAGTGCTGCAGAGTAAGAAGATCGTCAAAAACTTTGGGAAACACAAGTCCTCCTACAAGTACTGAGAAAACAGAAAGTATCCCCAAGCCCCGCACTTGATTTAGAGGTGCAATCAAAACAAAGATAATGAGAACGACAGAGAAAATAATGCACATAATGGCCACAAGAGTAATAAGTACTGCATCTCCGCAAATATGCTCGCACTGAATGTACGGCTTGAGGGGTTTAAAGCCTTTTTTCGCGCGGGTGGCATTCTCTTCTTCCAGTTGCTTATTGTCAATGGCTTTTTTGGCTTCTCTTGCAGCCTCATCATAATGAGCCCGTAATGCTTCTTCCAATACTTCGCGATTGAACTTATTCTGAGCCTTCATTATTACTCGACAGCAAGACGACAGAAAAAAGCACACTGACATGCATCCTAGAATCCAGGCAACATAATCTGCAACAATAAACGTAGGAACACCAATACTTCTTTCGTTTTCTCGATTTTCCAAACGGAACGAATTCTTCGCCTTTGTCAGTTGCCAGAGCCTTTCGACAAACATATCTGTTGGTAAAGCAACTAGAAGGTATGTACTGAAGCCCACGCAAACTATAGACAGTAACACTTCAGGCGAAAGCAAAACATTTACCCAGCTGTACGGATGATTCACGTACTTCACCCTCATCTGCGACTTTGCACTTGACTGTACAACGTCAATAGTAGAGGGTTTTTCAGCAGAAGAAGACTTTTTTTTTCCCATCTGTAGTAGTCAAATAAAATGCCGAAGCTTAAAGGGGGGGAAGAACAAAAATAAGATAACTTATTTTAAAAGGGCATATGTATTTCGCATTTGGTATCGCTCTTATAGAACGGTTATAGAAGGGTTATAGAAGGCAAGAAACAGGTCAATAAGGCAAAGTTACTAGTTTGTCAATAAACTACTTGTGTATGAAATACAAGTCAAAAAGCAGAAAAAAGATATCACTTATAATATATTACTCCATATTGCTGGAATCTCCTCTTTCACTTTCGCTGCCACTCCCACTTTCAGATAGGCTTTTCTCCATGCGTCGTTTTTTCTTCTTTAGCCGCTTTTGCCTCTTCTTCTCTATTGAAGCATTGAGTGCTTCAATTTTCACTGAATGTTGCTGCTTGAACTCCTCTTGTGCTTTTTCCTGCACCTCAGCATCTCTCAACCTTTTCAGTCGTTGTTGGACTTTTTCTTCAGTTCGTCTAACAGATTCATTCGTTTGACCTCCAGCTCCTGCAATTGTAGAACGGAGCCAAGGAAGGGGGCGAGTAGCCATTCCAGCCATATACTTGTCGTGCTCTCGTTGAAGCCTCTCCTCTCGCTGCTCTCGTGTTTCTTTACTCGACATCACAAACAACTGAATGGATTTACTATTATTTTACAACAGAGAGGAAGGAAAAGAAAAGGCAAAGCATAATGAACTTTCTTTTAAAGCAAGTGAGTTACACGAAATATACACTTTCTTGTATTCCAGTTTTATTTAAGGCAGACTTTTAAAAAATGCAAATTATTATCTATGTCTACGCACCATAGTACGTTCTAGTCAATCTATTCTATTCGCCATTCAGTTGTGCAGAAGCCTATCCTTTCATCAGCCTTTTTGAAGAATAAAGCCAATTTCTACCTGGTAAGGAGCATCGAACTTCATCGTTCTATCACTTGTCAAGTAAGATATAGAACCATTCACTGCTATCGCACCAGAATTTTCTAAAACATTTTGTCGTTTTACCGCGTACCTCAGTTCTCCACCCCATTTTTGAGCATCAATAACGGTCATACTATATTTGAGAAAAAGATCAGCAATATGCCTTGTTCGCTCAATTGTTAAATTATGCCCAGAACTGTAGGCACTATCTACATCGAGTCTATCACACCTTCGTGACCGAAGAATTTCAAACGCCTTAATATTTCCTGATGCGTTGAACTCGCATTCCAATACAAAATTATTAAAATGCTTTTTAAGGAGTCTTGCCAACGCATTGCTGTCGTCCTCCCGTAAGCCAGAATGGTATGCTTCTTGGCGAGGACCACTCCCAAGAAGCGCGTCCATGCAATGTTCATCTAATAAAGCATTCTGTGGTTCAAACGTGCCTGTTCGTTGAGTTGGAACATTTACAGCTGAGGGAGGACTGGAGGAGTTACCAGGTGGAAACGAAGTTGTCGTTGGTGCAAACGCCGTTGTCGTTGGTGCAAACGCCGTTGTCGTTTGTCCTACCTTATTTCCAGAGGTTCCTCTCAACTTGTGCAACTCGTTCTGATGATTCTGAACTAGTTTTATCAGCTGCTCGTATAAGTTCAGTTGACGCTGAATAATAGCAGCTGTGTTAGAAAGAGGACGCTGTTGGGAAGATAGTGCTGAAGGTGAGCGTCCTTGAGGACTAACAAGCGACGGCTGCGTTGGCTGGCTACCAGTCTGTCCTAAAGGTTGCCCTAACGGTTGGAGCTGAAAATTTTGACCTTGTGCACTGGGGTCTGCACCTCCTTGTTCTAACTCTTCCCGTAGTTGCTCTTGCATCTGCTGAAGCACAGTCACCTGTTGGAAATCATCTGGATAATGTAATATCTGAGAAACCGATTCGTTGTTTCGACGCATCTCCACTCGTTTCGAATCTTCGAGTATTACACTTTTATTTTCATTATCGTTTTTCTCAGCCAGATCAGAGCCACAGCACCCCAGGCCTTCAGTATTATTCCTTCCCTGTGACGGCTCGTCGCGGTACCATCCTCTATTGGAGGATGAGCCCGAACCCATTACTATCACTTTAATAAATATCAAAGGCGGGCGAAAAAAAAAAAAAAAAGAAGAAAGATTCAACGATGTCACAAGAAAGCGCTCATTTTTTATGTTTTCTTTGTTGGTTGACTGTGTATCGGTCTTTTTTAGAGAGTTTTGTGTTTGTTGGGTTGCTGGATTTGTCACAAAGCTTTTAACGTTTCACGTCTTTTTTTATTTTTCGTTCCGAGAGAGCAACAGGACGAATAACGTACAGTTGAGATTGGCGATCGTCGACAGCTTCGCGATTGTACTCCTTCATGCTTCCAGCAGCATTGTGGTGATCATAACTATAGCCACGACGAGAAAGTTGAGCAGAAGGAAGAACAGGTACCGAACTATTCTTTGGATCAATTTTTTTCCTTCCTTTTGGTTTTACATCTTTTTCTTTTGGTGAATCGCTACAAAAGTTCATACTCCGAACAGAATCGTAAAAGCAATTCACGAGCAAATCAGAATGAGTCCAGAATATTTTTACTTGATAACTATACCATGACGATGAAAGCACACTAAACCTATCCAGTTGTTCGCTTAGAGGTAAACATGAGCACACTGAAGGTTCATCATTCTGGAAGAACGGTACTTCAATATCTTCCGTCTGTGTGTATGTTTCGTGATACCTATCTCCCTCAGAACTATTTAAGAATAACTCATAAGCATTTGGGATTCGTGTTAGAGCTAATTCTTTCCACTTCTTCAACTCAGCTTCACATCTCTGCAACTTTGCTCTTAAAATTTGATTATGAGCATCAAACGTTCTTTTAATTACATCATGTGCAATTTTCTGATGATCAACCTTTATCAACTCCGGGGTTGCGTTAGATCCTGCGGTCTCATTGTCCTGAATTTTCTTCAGAATTTCATCAATCAATTTCTCTTTGTACGCAGAGTATGTCAATTGTTCTCCTATATTTTTGCAGCTGGGAACGACAACGCTACGAAGCTTTAAAAGAAGCTGAACAATTCCTTCATTGCTCATTTTCACTTTACTTTCACTTCTATGCTCAACAGAATAATTTAAAAAGGTACAAATGTTAGGTTTTAACAAAAAAAAATATAAAGAAAGATTTTAAAAAAAGATGTAGTTCTTCTTTTCAGCATTGAATAGCGAGAAGGTATACTACGAAAAGAATTAAAAATCATCAAAAAAAATAAAAAATAGTATGATAACCCCCTTGTGTTAAAACTAAAAGCAGTTGCTTCTGAAAAGTAGAAACACCAACATACCGCTCGTAATTTACTGAACCATTAATAACAGAAGTTGACACACTACCTCAGTTAACGGTTTGTGTGTTTTCTTAGTGAGTCAAAGTTAGTAATAGTTTTTATGGTTAAAACAGCTTGAAGTGCAACTATCCACCGAGGTTCTCTTTGTGTGAGCATTTTCTACATAGCTCTCAATGTATTTGGTAGCAAGCACTGACAGCAAGTAGGATATATTAAAGTAAATTAAAAATAGAAATCTAAAAATAAATCCAGAAAAAATATACAGTTAAAAAAGAAGTATTAAGAAAAAGGTTTAAAAAAGGTAATTTTGAAAAACGAACATACACTAAAAACAGAACATTCGCTCCGATTCTTTTTATTATTTAGATTTTTAACTCGCTGTAACTAACCCGCCTTTTCTAGAATGCAAGGAAGAAATAAATAATAATAATATTAATAGTAGTAGTTAATTGAGCAACAAAAAAGAAAAACATGTTATCATCTCTCAATATTTATTACTTTGAATAAGGAAATAAAGAAAATAACAAAAATGAAAAAAAAAACGGAGACAACACAACAGAATTAGATATTTTCCATAAAATTATAAGAGAGAAAAAAAGTTTAACGTTACTATTCCTTTTAGTTTAGATTATTTTTTCTTATTATTTATCTTCCGCTTTGATTTTCACAATTTCTTTTATTTTCCAACCTTTTTCTCTGTTTAAAC
Organism: Vickermania spadyakhi; assembly: GCA_030849815.1. Classification (NCBI taxonomy): domain Eukaryota; phylum Euglenozoa; class Kinetoplastea; order Trypanosomatida; family Trypanosomatidae; genus Vickermania; species Vickermania spadyakhi. The sequence goes on along the minus strand of JASAOA010001181.1, from coordinate 4,054 downwards.
TAAATTTAAAACACAAAATAAAAATAATAATATGATGATTTGCTGTCGTAGATAAAATAGAGCATTAAATAACTATTCATCCATAAACATAGAAAAATTACTAATAATAATATTAATTATTCTAATTAAATCACATTAAACCACATAATGTATTTTAAATCATAAATTGAATTAATAATTTGAATTACGTAAATTATATTTCTTTTCGGACCCTGCCGAATACATTTTTTATTAATAGAAAAGAACTTTACCAAAAAAAAACGTTGTTAAATACTACTTTTTCATTAATATTAAAAAAGTAAAACAAAAATAAAACGAAAATACATTCATTCATTTTTATTTTATTATTTTTCACTATTATTATTGATATTAATTAGTATTAATATTATTATTATTATCAAACCTCTGATACAGGGCTTATTAATATACTTAAATGCACTCTTTTTTTCAATCTACGAAGAGAGATATTAATAAATATAATTATAAATATTGCCTTAACATCATTCTTACTGCTACTTGCAGTAGTTATTATTACTATATATTTACATGTCTGCTATTTTGATTAGATACTACATATATTAAAAGATTATTTATTGAAATTCCATTATTATTTTATTTCCTATAATAAAGATACTTATATATATATCTATATATATATATTTTCAAACCTATTTACAGAAAATAATAATATTTTTCTCAGTTTAAAATTTTATTACACGGTAAAAGAAGAAATAACAATATAAAATAAAAATTCTAAATAAATAAAATTCAATAGATGCTATTATTTACATTAATATTAATTTTGTTTTATATAAGATTACATAATAATATTCTAAATTAATAAAATAATTGTTTTTTTAGGCATTACTTTGCTAATTACCACTCTTCAAAATAAAAATAAAAATAAAATATAAAATAAATAAAAAAGTAACGTTACAATTTGAAATTATTATTCACAAAAAAAAATAAATTAATATAGACAACAAAGTTATATAATTAAATATACTATATTTAGAAATATTGTACCATTTTATGAATTTTTCTAAAAGTAATAATCTATTACATTTGGAATTACACTTATTCAGTATGTAATGCTAAATATTGTTCAGAAATCATATTTACCAGTATAATCATTATAAAACGAAAAACACACTCTTATTCATTCTTTTGGATTTTAGAAAAAAAAAAGGAACGTGATATACATTTATTAATTTTAATTTTGATAAAAATGCTATGTTATAAGTATAATTAAATATACATTTAGTAAAAATAACATCGCCAAAAAATAAGTACGCAATATAACACCGCATATTATGGAGTGCTATACCATTTTATTTTTCACGATATAAAAACTTTATTGGGTACTAATTCACTAATTTTAGAAAAGTGCGGGACAACAAAAAAATAGTCCTGAAACTCGCCAATCCCACACCCACCTTAAATACCAAAAAAAAAGAAAATAGAAATCTGTTACTATTAAAAAAATAATAATAATTCAATTTTAAACGCCCCCTAGGTGAAGACGCCGGGCCAAACACTTTCCGAAACGCGCGCTCCACCGGGCAATATGTACCTGCAGGCGCCGCGCGAAAAAAAGGAGTGATGCCCATAGCACAGTTAACCGCGCATTTAAAAAAGAAAAAAATAGGAAAATAAAGTTTTTTCCTCCCGCAGTAAAACGCCACTGCGGCCAAATCGGAAACGGCCCCCGAACCGCCAAAAAAAAAAAAAAAACCGGGCCGATCCCAAAACGGCATTTCGGAACGGGGTTAACGGAGCGAAGCCCGGGGAAAAACTGCGCGCCATGCAAAACCCACCGAAAAAAGAAAAAGAAAAATGACCGGTTTTGTTTTACGGGGAAATCTCGGCAAAACTTTTCCACCCCCCCTCGGCAAAATGGAATAACCCATCGCTTAAAAACAACTTGCGGGTTAGGTGGCCCCCGTCCCACTTGTTTGGACCCCCTTCGGTTTTCCCCGAGGGGCGAGCGCCACCCGCCGTCCAAAAAAACGGACGAGCCTCGACTAAGCAGCCCCAACGCGTCAGGTCGCGCGGATGCCTCACCCCGCTCGGGGTGGAAAATATTGGAGAGCCCTAGGCGACGATGGAAATGCCTTTGAGCCGCGACGAAACCAAACCCCCTTTGGTAAAACTAAATCTTCAAAAGAAAAACAAAAGTTGTATCCTTTCTACCGAATGAAAATAAAAATGAAAAAAGAAGAGAAGCAAAGTATACACGGATGAAGAAAAAACTTTATCATGTTTACACCCCTAACGCGAATAAAGCACCACCAAAAAATAAAGAAAAACAACGCCAGAGAGGTAACAATATAAGAGATAAGTATATTAATCTATTATTCTTTTTTTGGGTATGAAGGATGACAAAAATAATTATTCCTGTTGAATGGCTACCGAACAGTCGTGATTTATGAGATCAAAAATTGTAACAGTAACAAATGTTCAGAAACCATTCAAAAGAAAATAAAAATCTGCGAAATACAATCCCCCTGGCTAATTTTTACAAATATACACACAAAATAATTTTAAAAAATGCACTCCCCTCGGTAGAATGGTATAATTTCATTTCAAAATGAGTTAAAGTTAAGAAGACATAAATTAATACAAAGTTATATATACAATATGAAATATGAAATGTGGAGTTAAAACTATACGAGGAAACATGATGATTGGAGTTCACAACTGCATATACAAGGAATGTCAATTTGAAGAGTTTACGGAAGGAACCGATGCCTAAAATATTCCGAAAGACTGTAATAACCCCCGTTCTTTTTCCTTCTTTCTATAGGTTTTTCTTTATTTTCATTTCTATTAAATCAAATCATATTTTTAGATACATATGCGAAGGAAAATATTCCATCAATGTTAATTTACAAAATTGTTTTGTTTCTCTGTCTCTCTGAAACCGCACTCGCTTCATAACGAATCTAAAAATGGGTCCCTCCGGTTTTGAAATTTATGAATACAACAAATAAACGAAATAAAATAAAAGAAATGAAATGAAGTATCTCAATATAGAAATATTATGAACTCTAATTTTGTTAACCATACTGGGTTCATAAAAAAGTCGTGATAAAATCATAAATAATATCACGATCATCAAATGCATTTCTATTTCGAAACGACGTGCATGGAGGAACTCAATGGTAGGCAGGCAAGTTGAAATTCATACCGCGTATCAAAATGCGTAAACAGTACTTATAGGNTAAATCAAATCATATTTTTAGATACATATGCGAAGGAAAATATTCCATCAATGTTAATTTACAAAATTGTTTTGTTTCTCTGTCTCTCTGAAACCGCACTCGCTTCATAACGAATCTAAAAATGGTTCCCTCCGGTTTTGAAATTTATGAATACAACAAATAAACGAAATAAAATAAAGGAAATGAAATGAAGTATCTCAATATAGAAATATTATGAACTCTAATTTTGTTAACCATACTGGGTTCATAAAAAAGTCGTGATAAAATCATAAATAATATGACGATCATCAAATGCATTTCTATTTCTCTTTCGGAATATTTTAGGCATCGGTTCCTTCCGTAAACTCTTCAAATTGACATTCCTTGTATATGCAGTTGTGAACTCCAATCATCATGTTTCCTCGTATAGTTTTAACTCCACATTTCATATTTCATATTTCATATTTCATATTGTATATTTAACTTTGTATTAATTTATGTCTTCTTAACTTTAACTCATTTTGAAATGAAATTATACCATTCTACCGAGGGGAGAGCATTTTTTAAAATTATTTTGTGTGTATATTTGTAAAAATTAGCCAGGGGGATTGTATTTCGCAGATTTTTATTTTCTTTTGAATGGTTTCTTACCCAAAAAAAGAATAATAGATTAATATACTCATCTCTTATATTGTTACCTCTCTGGCGTTGTTTTTCTTTATTTTTTGGTGGTGCTTTATTCGCGTTAGGGGTGTAAACATGATTAAGTTTTTCTTCATCCGTGTATACTTTGCTTCTCTTCTTTTTTCATTTTTATTTTCATTCGGTAGAAAGGATACAACTTTTGTTTT
>JASAOA010001180.1:0-14035 GCA_030849815.1 Vickermania spadyakhi | reverse complement strand
GACTAATGATTGCGGAAAAGGTTGTTCGTCCGAGTGTGGTAGTGGTGCAAGGTAAAGTTTGTCCGTCCGGTGATGGTGGAGCTGCTGTAAGTGTGAATGCCATGATTGAAGTGAAGCCAAATAGTCTGCTGGATTTACCGAGTAGAAGTATTGGTCAGGATCGCGTTTCACTTCAGTCAGTTGAAGTATTTACGAAGGGACTCTCTATGGGAGATCAGGTGGGCGGAGTGATAGAGGAGCAGGCTAGTGTGAGTGTTAGGCGGGAGGAGATGCAAAATGGTACCGAGAGCGTAAGCGCTGTGCAGGTAGGACGGTCTATTACCGTAGTGGAACAGAAGAGCCAGAATGTTTTTCAAGATCGTACGACTGGAGCTGATATACAGAAGACGAGTGCGGGTAGTTCCCTTGGCGAGCCGGTAATTCCTCAGCGGGAGAGCCTTCTATGCGTTACTGTGAGCCGCGATCAGAAGTCCGACGCCGCAAGTTTAAGTGGGGGATTGGAAGGAATACCTATGAGTGTCGACGAGCGAACCAGCCTCAGCTTAGGGATGGACCGGCCGTTGTCTGCACGGGAAGGTGCGGGATGCACGGGGAGCGTAGATGACAAGTCAGTGGCAGCGGCGAGTAGACTCAGTGCATTTTCATCTCCAAAGCCCCCCTCTGTAAGCCACCCAGGTGTGCCCCTATCGCCTGAAATCAAAGAACCCACACCAAAGGCACGCACACCGGAAGAGCAAGCTGCACAGGCGCTCCTCTCGGGTCACCCAAGTGTGTCGCTTGGAGCGAAGACTCCGCACCGGCTGCCTTCTTTGGACGGCCTTTTGCGGGACAGCACAATGGCACACCAGACCACCGTCAAGGAGCGACCGTCGCTTTCACTGGGCCGAGTTTCTCCTGGTGATGCCACAGCGGTGCAGGCGGAGGAGCACGGGAGTGCGCTGGCGACACCCACCCCGTCGTCCCAGGTAGCGGAGGAACCGGATGCCTTAACCACTTCGGTAGTCCTGATCCCCGCCCCAGTGCTGCCTACGGAAACAGTGGTACGAACCGTCTACCGCAAAGCATTCCCCCTGGAGGGAGCGGCGACGCCGCCAGCACGTACAGAGGTCGTTCCAGCACAAGAACATCCATTAGTCTGTGCGCCGCCCGCTGCGGCGAAACCTAAAGTCATTCAGGAAGATCGAGCGGTAAGCCCAATCGACCTTCACAAGCGGGTGCGTGTTGGATTCCAAGGGGTGAAATGGCCTCATCTTCTTCAGAAGCACCGCGAGGCGGTACTCTCTGCCTTTATTCAAGATACTATTGGATCTCTCGCCAGTGGAGCCATTATGGTGGATAAGATTAAAGCGGGGAAGGAGGGCCTGATGGTCGAGTTCTCTACCCTACGAGAGGACTTACGCGTGCCGAAGGAGATGCTGCGGAGGCTGCGCTCCTCGCCCTACACCCGCGTCTGGCGGTTGTACAAGGGAGTGCAGAAGACCATCACGACCTTTCATCGCCTCGGCTTTGTGGGAGATCATTGGCCGTATGTGCTACAGAGTGAGTGGGATGCGTTCTTTACACGTTTTGTCACCGATACCGCCGAGATTCTTGGTGTTCCTCTGAAGGACATTCGAGTAACCGGTTGCTCTTTGGAGCACGGTGTGATTGTGGACTTCTATGTGACGCATTCGCGCAAGCAGACGGAGGCTCAAATGGATGCGTTTCTCTCCCCTCAGCAGTTTCGACGGGTGTGGGAGCTGTACTACCAGGCTCTCCAGGCCCAGGGACTAAAGGTGAAGAAAAAGCCTCGCTTTCTACTCGCTCTGCCGGAGGAGGAGAGCAGCGGCAACTCAGCCGACGTTGCCACCGCGATGCCCGCTGGAACGCAGCCGAAACTCAAAGGGCGGCACCGAAGGCAGCCCTAGTCCCTACTCGCTCTCGCACTTCTTCTCACTATCCGCGATCCTCCGTGGAAGGAGAAAACACGCTTGCATGGGAGAGGCGATGACGTTTTCCGTCGCAACGGATCTTACTTCATATTTATTAGCACACTTTTAGAGGAACAATAAAAACTAGAAAAAAAAAAACGTACAACAACAGCAAATTATGAAAGAAAAAAAAAGTGGAAGGAAGCAGCTGACTTGACGATGGTGACTCTGCTATGGTGAAGGGAACTACAATATAGTTTACAGAGATGACTTTCGCTATAACTACGTCCCTTGCTTCCGATGACTTCCGTAACCTTCGATAGCGGTCGCTTACATTCTGTATTTGAGCAAGGTTCAGCACAAGCACACACAGCAGGAAAACGAACACAGACAGAAAAATATATAGATTAGATGAATCATCAAATTGCTTGTTAAAACGAGTAGTGCCAGATACATTTACCACCTAATTTGAACTTTTATTACGACACGAGATTAGCAGTGTCCGACCCAGCACTATTTCGTATTTCGAATTCTTGAAATTTTTTAACGCAAGCAAATAAGAAATAATATATCGCCACAGCTCTATGTGTGTTTGTATGGCTATTTTTTTTATACTCTTATCCACGTGAATGCGTGCCTTCCTACTTCCATTTGCATCTTTTACTTAGACTCTTTCACTTGTACATCCGCTGTCAGTACTACTTCGAATCTCTTTGACGCTGCTCGTAGAAAGATTTCAAGAAAAAGAAAAAGTGGGTTGACCAGCACTATAGTTCGTTATTTACTTTCGCTTTCTCTAGAGGATATAAAATCATCGATATTTTTGATTTAGACAAGAAGGCGAAACTTCTGAAGGTAAATTAGCATTTTCTTTTCTACTTTCTTTTTCCTCTTTTTTGTTTATCTCCTTTTTTCTCTCACTCACACACTGCAATAGTTAAGTGGGCTATTTTGGTGTATTTTTTTTTTGTTTTATCTCGCTTTCATTGTTGACCATAGATAGAACCACAGCCTAGCCTCAGCTTCCTCTAACCCATCCAGCATCATTTGAGAGGGGAAAATTACATCACCGTGTTCTTCTAACGACGCTGAACTGTGGCGAGGTGGCATGACTTTAAGCCCCCGTTATGTCACTAGTAGACACTCGGTGTTCTTAGAAAATGTATGGTTCCCTTCCGCTGATCTCATCATCAATGAGATCATAGATGCATTTCGTCGCGATACGGCTGACGCACTCCACCTCCATCCCCTAGACGTGCAGGAAGTGGCTGTTCGACCAGGCATCTTCGTGGTAGACTTCACTGTCAAGTACGATATGCACACGCTGCCCACGCAGCACATAGATCCGCTCTGTCAGCAGTGCCCCTATGGTGAGACACTTCAGCTGGTTTGGCTGGCCTCGAAGAAGAAGAGGCGTGATCCGGATACGGGAATGATGTATCACGACAATCGAGTCCGATTTCCAGGACGGTCTTGGCGACCAGTTCTTTTAGCGCGCAGGAACGAGATGGAGAAGGTGTTTATGGAGGACGTAAAAAGCATGTTTGAGTCCATTGGCCACGGTAAAGTGCATTGTATAGTTGACTTTGTTCCTTCTCGACGCGAAGCGCATGCCCTTATCAAGTACGCTGGGCGAGTAGGGACGAATGTGATGGAGGAGCGCAATCTTGTGCTTTGCCATCATGTGTACCCCAAGGTGTGGGCGATGTACGATCGGTACAAGAACGAGATGGACCTCACGGACTCAGGGGAGCTCTCCGACAACGAGGAGGAGGAGCGAGCGAAGTGGCGCGGCACAGCGCGCGGACTCGAAGAAGAGTTAGCGGTGGAGGAAAGCTGCGCCGACGGACCCAAGTACTACTGGAAGAAAATGCCTTCCCCACCTCACTCCGCCCCTGGAACGGCTCGCGAGGAAGACTTCAAGGATGGGAATGCCTTAGCTGTGAACCGCCCTGGGCAGACCCAGGAGCAGAGTAATCCTATCGTGAATGCGAGCACCTCCCTTCTATCCGTGAGCGGTACCGTGTTTGGTGACAACAACATCAGCGGGGAGAAGCTGCACAGCTATCACGTCTTATTTCCAGGCGAAAGCTGGACAAGCATAATTGGGGAACACGGGGAGCGCTTGGAGCGGGCCGCGTCGAAGGACATCTTATCCATTTTGAAGAATGAACCAATGGATTTAGAACCATTGATTGGGTTTGTACCTATGAGTGGAATGGCGCAGCTGATTTTCTCCTTTCCACAACGGTGGCACGAGTGTGAGGCGCTGAGAGAGAACACCAACTATCGTCGCGTGTGGAAGGTCTATAAGAAGTATGCAGCGGCCACGTCACAGACCCCACATCTGGTGCAGGAGGCACCCATGGCGCTGAGAGCGCTGTCGCCTACTGCCGGCTCGTCGGTGCAGAAGAAATCTCCGCAGACGCACGTACCGGTGCCTCCCAGCCGAAAGAGCTCTAGCAGTGGACCGCTTCGCCGATCCTCTACCGATGTCGTCGGCACCCCTATTTCGTCTCGCCGGCCACAAACGAGGGACTTCAAGAGCTCCTCCCGGCGTACGACGGAGCATCAGCAGCCCAACCCCGCCACGTCCATCACGACGCCAAGAGGGGTAGCCTCCATTACGAACCGCCTCCGGGGTGGAAATGAAGTGGACGAGACGGAGGAGAGGATCTTCTCACCTAGCCCGCGGAGCCACAGCGTCGCGACGTCCACGACTACCCCTCGAGGGATTTCATCCATAGTGCACCGCCTGCGTGGGGGACGTGAATCAGAATCCTCTGAATCATCCAGCACGCTTGACAGCCCTTTAACGCCGGCAACACCGGAAACGCAGGAGGGTTTGTCGAAGTTGGGTAAACCCAGCAAGCCCTCCTTTTCGAGCATCTTGGAAAACAAACGGGCTCGTCCATCGAAGTCGAAACCGTACCAACGCCGGGCATCGAGTCGAGAGTCCTTGTCAGCAGAGGACAAAAAGCCTGGACGACCGTCAGAGGCGACTCCGGAAAAGCAGCGTAAATCTAAGGAGACACCTGTGCGTATCCTAGACGGGAGCGTTTCCTCGATCACCTCACCGTATCGAATGATGAGCGGCGATGACGGGGACGAATTCGTGGGGGATACGTTGGTCGTCACGACACCATCCAGCTCCGTATCGTCTCCCCTCCCGCAGAAGCGGGGGCTCACGCCGTTTGACGGAGATCCTTCCCCGGTCCCGACGCATAAAGCGTCGTTTCCTGAGCTGATGTCTTCGTCCAGATCAATGAGTATCTCAGTTTTGCCATCGAAAACAGGGATAGAGAATGGGATGTGGACGCATGAGTTTCCAGGTGCGGAGTGGCTGTCAGTGGCCACGGAACACCACAAGAAACTTGTGGAGGCCGCTCGAAAGGATTTGTCGACCGCGTTCGAAGACTCTGATAATTTGAGAACGATAGACAGCAGCAAAATTCAATTCAAGGAGCTCAAGAAAGGCATCAAGATGATGTGCGCGTTTTCCGAAATGCCTCCAAAGGAGGACTACGAGATTTTCTGCACCTATAAGTACCCTGAGATGTGGGCAGTGCTAAGGAAGTACTCACCGCGTGTGAAGCCGATGGAGCTGGACCTGCCTTCGATTGTCAGGCCTTCTACCGGCATCCGAAGCCCCCAGTCGAACAGACCCATGGCAAGCAGTCGAACAGGTTCAAGGAGCCGTGTCGCGACACTCCGGTCTTCAGAGAGTACTGACAACTCTCCGAGGTCGAATCAGGTGGATTGGAAGTATCAGTTCCCTGGGCGTCATTGGGTGGAAGTCATTCAGAAATATGAGGACGATCTGCTGGCTGCAGCGAAGGAGGATATCACCAATTGTCTTAGAGAAGGTGACGAACTGGACGAAGAGCCGCTTTTAGAAGTGTCGTTCACAGCGAACAACTTAGGTGCCAAACTGACATCCAAATTTGTGACACACGATACGCATATGAGATCTCGGCGTCTGCAGTATAGAGAACTGTTTCGCCATTACAAGTATCCCGAGGTTGTAGAAGTGTACAAGCGCAAGAGCCGTGAGTTTTCTGCACGGCTGAGCCGAAATTCCAGTTTTGCATTTCAGTCACCCGAACCCGGGGCGACCCCTACACCACAGAATGAACTTGTGACCGCGTTAAAGAAAGACGTGTTGAACAAAGACGAGTTGAAGAAAGACCTGTTGAAGAAAGACACCTCCTTAACCGAGTTTCCTGGCACCACCAATTTCGGGGGTATTTCCCCTCAACCCATGCGATCCATGTCCAAAGCACGTATTCGTATACCCGCGGAAGACAAGGAGACCACGACGGCGGATCTAGGCTGGCGAATGATTCCCGATCGAGACCGCAGGATTCTAAAGTCACGAGAGAGTTTCGTCTCAATAGCCACTGAATTCGAAGTGGCCAATGCCAACGACAAAGCCACATCGACGGGGGAGGAGCGACAGCGGATCGTCTTTACTGATCGTGAAAGTTTTGTCTCTTTGGAAACTGTTACGTCCGATGCATTTAATAAATTCTCCAGTACCACCGATCTTTGGTATGAGCTCACCGGGACCACCGTGTTCAGGGAAAAAGGGCTCAAGCGACCGAAACTAACACGGACCGAGAGCTTTGACTCCGTCGAGACGGATCCCTTCACAGACAAAGGTGTTCAGGTGCTGGATGGTTGGCCGGTGGACTCGGAGAGCGACTCTACTGTCTCCAGTGGGAGCTGGGAGCGTTCAACGAGTGCGGACATTGTGCTCCGACCTCTGCGAAAAGGCCGCAACAAGTGTGTGGGGTCGGGAAAGTATGTCGAGTCTAAAGGGAAAAAGGCGGCCTGGATCGACCACTTGTCAATTTTTAGTGACGGAGGTGTCACTCGGCCACGATCTGCTCCTGCTACGAAGATGTCCAGAGCAGTGAATTTTCAGCAGGAGAATGACACCTCCGCTGAACAGTTAGCCAGCTACAGTGAACCTGCTGACCGAAGTCGTGGCCCTTCCGTCCCTCCGCTAGAACATTTAAGTGTCTGTAGTGATGGCGGAGTTCAACGGCCACGTTCCCCACCCGCAACCAAACAAGTTCTACCTCTGCACCGTTTTCCCGAGACTTTTGAGCCTCTATCTACCAAATCTCTACAGCCCAGCACGGCACGCCTACCGCCTAAGCCAAGCATTGAAAATATGCCGCTTCCAGAACGTGTCGAACCCTACTATGCCTGGGACGAACCACCTCGACCTTCAAAGCCAAAGCGGCTTCGACAGCAAGAAAGTTTCGACTCCGCAGTAGCGTGGACACTTCTCTCACCTCTCGTGCAAACTGACAGCTTCGACTCTGCCGTAGCGTGGACCTTCCTCTCACCTCTCGTGCAAACTGACAGCTTCGATTCTGACGATGGTTGGGTGAGACCCCCATTGCGTCAGGACTCGGAAAGCTTTCTGTCCAGCGACCCGTTTGAGACGATCAGGTCGATGCGGGTGGAGGACAGCTTCAGCTCTGCGGATGAGCTACCAGTACCCGAGAAGCGTCAGCCGACGCTGAACACCGAGGGGGCTGGCCCCGGCAAGAGCATGGCAGAGTTTGGATCCGGCACCTCCGTTATGAGAGAGTCGGAATCGCAGGAGACGCAAGGGGCTCGGCCGCTGTCCGTGGATCCCTCAGAGTCCAAGTCGTCTGAATCTTCACAGACCTCGGATTTGGAGAGATCCAAGACAGCAACGCTTGATCCGGTGATGAGCGAGACCAAGGTGGTGTTGTCCACGAAGGGCTACTACGAGATGCGCTTTCCCGGGCGAGAGTGGGGCGCCTTGCTGCGACATCGACAACCAGAGTTCGACAGCGCAGCGAAGCAGGACATTACGAACTTGATAGTGGACATGGGACTCACTACGCCCGAAGATGTCCAGTTCTCCCTTTTCGCCCCCTCCAATGAGCATGCCACATTGTTGGTGCCGCACTTACAGACGACAAGCAAGGACGAGGCACTAAAGGGAAAAGAACACTTCGCGCTTTACCATTACCCTTTGATTTGGGGGGAATATATGCGCTATCGGCACTATCCAGAGGGCCGATCTAATTACTACGCAAAATCCCATCACGTGTCTGACCGGAGAAGATACGGCTCTAGTGAAAGTGATGGCAGCGCGTCTACAACCAGTGGCACACGGATGAGAGACGCTAGTAGACGTGGGAGTGGGGATCGTGCGCGCACACCGGGTGGCACACGGATTAGAGACGCTAGTAGACGTGGGAGTGGGGATCGTTCGCGCACACCGGGTGGCACACGGATGAGAGACTCTAGTAGACGTGGGAGTGGGGATCGTTCGCGCACACCGGGTGGCACACGGATTAGAGACTCTAGTAGACGTGGGAGTGGGGATCGTTCGCGCACACCGGGTGGCACACGGATTAGAGACTCTAGTAGACGTGGGAGTGGGGATCGTTCGCGCACACCGGGTGGCACACGGATTAGAGACTCTAGTAGACGTGGGAGTGGGGATCGTTCGCGCACACCGGGTGGCACACGGATTAGAGACTCTAGTAGACGTGGGAGTGGGGATCGTTCGCGCACACCGGGTGGCACACGGATTAGAGACTCTAGTAGACGTGGGAGTGGGGATCGTTCGCGCACACCGGGTGGCACACGGATTAGAGACTCTAGTAGACGTGGGAGTGGGGATCGTTCGCGCACACCGGGTGGCACACGGATTAGAGACTCTAGTAGACGTGGGAGTGGGGATCGTTCGCGCACACCGGGTGGCACACGGATTAGAGACTCTAGTAGACGTGGGAGTGGGGATCGTTCGCGCACACCGGGTGGCACACGGATTAGAGACGCTAGTAGACGTGGGAGTGGGGATCGTTCGCGCACACCGGGTGGCACACGGATTAGAGACGCTAGTAGACGTGGGAGTGGGGATCGTTCGCGCACACCGGGTGGCACACGGATGAGAGACTCTAGTAGACGTGGTAGTGGGGATCGTGCGCGCACACCGGGTGGCACACGGATGAGAGACTCTAGCAGGCGTGGGAGTGGGGATCGTTCCTATGGAGGAAGCCGTAAAGGAAGACCAGAGTCGAAGAGCGGTGGGTCCTCCTACTACCGACGCACCCGCCAAGGGACTGGATCAGTGATGGAGCGGCCGATGGAAGCAAATTACGAAGCCGGGAGGAAGACTATCGATAGTGTTGGGGAACACGGACCCACCATCCGATTTAACGGCGATAAGTGGGCTCCTATTATCCATGATTACGAGAAGGAGGCGATGAAAGCGGGTATACTCGACATCACGGGAGAGTTGAGGTCAAAACCTGGGCCGGATCAGCGGTTCACCATCGAATTGAGTACGGACACGAAGGGTTGCTTAATGGCTATCAAGTTTGACCGAGATGTAAAATGGACTCCTGAGAGGGTGATGGGATGGGACTTTGACAATTTCTGGGATATTTACATGAATCTACAGAAGACGTATAAACACCGTATAAAACCTGCCAGGCCCCGTCTCAACACCAGCGAGTGCCCAGAACTGGATACAGAAAATATTGAGTACGACAGGAAATCTCACATTAAGTGCTTTTTTTCCGGAGCGTTATGGCGATTCATTGCACCCAAGTACCGCCCTGAGCTGTTTACAGCAGCCTGTGATGATATCGAAGATGGATTCGCTATTAAGGGAGTAAAACATGAAACAGAACTGCATAACATTCACTTTTTTTCCACTAAGAGTGGACTACGGTTGAGTTATCTCATGAACCTGGAGGTAGAGGAAAATGATAAAACCGTCAATCGTGGATCGCTGATAAGGGCTTACCGCAGTCTGAAGTCATATTTCTTCCCAAGAATCTGGGCACTGTACCGCTTGCACTACAAAGAAGTAAAAGAGAAACTGAAAGCTGCAGCGGCTCTAAAGGCCGCGTCCGACTCCGCCTTGGCGAGGAAGAAAGAGCTCGCAGACGCAGACGCAGAGGATCGACTGCCCTCCGATACTATCTCTGGCTATGAGGAAGGCGGAGAGGAAGACGGAAGAAAAACTGTGCGCGAGGCGATTTGGGCAGAAGACGGCGGCGTGGATGAACCTTTCTCGCCGCGAGACAACCGCAAGGAAGTCAAGGGGTTCAGCAACACAGATAGCCAGAAGCGCTCGCCATTTCTTCGAGATGAGAGTGAGCTATCGAAATCCTTGGCCACAGTGGAGCGACTCGTTGCAAGCAAGCCAGAGCCTCGAGGGGGAAACACCCTCTTGAGCACTAACGATGACGGCGTGACAATGCGGTTCAATGGTGCTAAGTGGCCATTTGTTTTGCGGGATTACAATTCGGAGGCCGTAGAAGCAGCGAATCGTGCGATCGCTAGAAAGATGGGTTTGAGGTTGAAGCCTGGTGAGAAGCCTCCCTTTACAGTTGAACTTGAAGAAGTGGATAATGGATGCAAGATGAGAATCAAGTTTGATCCGGACGTAAAGTGGAATGCGGATGAAGTGATGGGATGGGACTTTAAAGAGTTTTGTGAGTTGTACGATAATCTCAAGGACACGTATACAACCGATGTGAAGCCATCAAGACAACGGCTCAACAGCGTAGACTGTCCCCCTTTGGATTCAGAAAAGATTGATTATGACAAGAAAACCCATATTGGATGCTTCTTTGCAGGAAATCAATGGCAATTCATTGCACCTAAGTACCGGCCTGAGCTGTACACCGCCGCCTGCGATGATATCGAGGATGGACTCGCTGCCAAGGGTGTGAAGAAGGACACGAATCCGCAAGACATTCATTTCTATCCAATAAAAAATGGGCTGCAAATGCACTACCGAATGCCTTTAGGCGATGATGAAACCTTAAAAGAGCCCTCTTCCCCTGCGGCTACCAAAGCGATGGAGCGGGCTTACCTCAGTTTAAAAACGTACATCTTCCCTAGAGTGTGGGCCTTGTATCGCTTACACGAAACCGAGCGGTTTGAGGATGGTTCTAACGATTTGCTACCCGTGTCTGCACTAGCCCGTACGACGGAGAAAGCCCTTGGTGTGACGACGGATGAACCTTTAGCGAGTGGAGACCAGGAGGACAGGGTGAACAAATCCCTAGCTCAAATAGGACGACCAGTAGCGTTGGAACCGTTGGCTCCAGGGACTAAAACTCTTGTGAGCGCAAACGAAGACGGGGTCACGATGCACTTCAGCGGTGATCGCTGGCCTCAAGTGCTTCACGATTACCATTCGGAGGCTGTCAAGGCGGCCAGTCAGGATATCGGTCGAAAAATAGGTAGGAAGCTTGGACCTAAGCAAGGCTTTTCTGTTCATTTGAAAAGTGATCGAAGGGGGTGCGATATGGCCATAACGTTTGAGCCCGATGTGAAATGGACCTCTGAGGCCGTCATAGGATGGGATTTTAAACGGTTTTGGGAACTCTACGGTAACCTTCAGGAAACCTACAAACATTGCGTGAAACCCTCAAGGCCATTGCTGAGGGCGTCACAGTGCCCGGAATTCGACACCAAAGTAGTTGACTACGACAAGAAAACCCATATCGGGTGCTTCTTTGCAGGAAATCTATGGCAATTCATTGCACCCAAGTACCGCCCTGAGTTGTACACCGCCGCCTGCGATGATATCGAGGATGGACTCGCTGCCAAGGGTGTGAAGAAGGACACGAATCCGCAAGACATTCATTTCTATCCAATAAAAAGTGGGCTGCGAATGCACTACCGAATGCCTTTAGATAGCGGTGGATCTAAACAGTCAATGCTCCGCGCATATCAGGGGCTCAAGACGTACATTTTCCCCAGAATATGGGCCCTGTATCGCATTCACGAGGGAGAGATTCAACGCAAATTGGCTGTCGTGCTCCGCCACAGAGCGGCAAAGGGTGATGACAAAGGACCTCATCTGGACACAGCGAAGCTGATTGAGCGAATGGGCGATGATGATTTGGAGGACGTTACCGGCATCGACCTCAGCAGAGAAGAAATGACGGGTGAGGGACGTCGACCTCTCAAACCAGGCGAAGTAGAGGTTCTGGAAAGGACACCGAACAGTGTCGTCATATCGATGGGCGGAGAGAAATGGCCTACCATTATCAAGGATTTTAACGTGGCCATGAAAATGGCAGCCACTAAAGATTTAGCAAATGAGTTGCATACGCAGCCTGGAAAACATCAAGGATTTGTTTTTTCACTTGAGCCAGACGAAGTTGGGAATGGGTGCATTTTAACGGTGCAATTCAACGAAGGAGTAAAGGGATGGACACCTGAAGAAGTGCGGAAGTGGAAGTATGAGAACATGTGGACGGTTTACCGCACCTATGAGAAGGCGATGCAGCAAGTGCCCCATAGGCCGGAGGGGCGGAAGCTGGTTTCATCAGAATGCCCAGAATTCGACAAGGAGAAGATCGAATACAACGGAAACCACCATATTCGGACCTTTTTCAAAGGGCGATACTGGAATAGGATTGCTTTACCGCACCGCGCGCAACTGTTTTCAGCTGCTGTAAATGATATAGAAGAGGGACAACAAAAGTTTCTCAAGGAGGAACATCCTGTGAATCCTCATGATATTCATTTGTACCCTAATAAAGAAGGACTCCGAATGAACTATCGCGTGCCCGTTGAAGAAATTTTTAGTGACTCGCCGTCTCCTTTGCCGTCTGCCAAGAGGAAGGCGTACCATCAGCTGAAAAAATACTATTTTCCCCGCATCTGGACCCTGTATGCTATGGGAAAGTTTCTGTACACCATGCAAGAGGCCCAAAAGAAGGACGACCTGAAGGCTGCAGGCGAGTCTCTCCAGACTGGAGAGAAAGAAAGGTTTCTGGAGCATTCTGAGCCAATTAAAGCCATTAAGGAGACGACGAGTTCGCTGAGCTTCATTGATCGGTTGGCGGGGAGCCCGTTTCAGGGTGAAGATGAAGAGACGCCTGTTTTAATAGAGGATTCGACCTCCCCGAAGAGTGCACGCCAGAAGGTTCCTGCAGAGCAGGAGGAGAGCTTCCCTTCGGTTGACTCTGAAAAGAAACCCATGACTGGCCAAGAAAGCTTTCCATCCTTAATGCCATCCGAAGGACCACCAAGAGCTCTCACTGAGGAGGAATGTTTTCCCTCTTCTATACTTTCCTCGAGCCGACATAATTTTGCAGCGGGAGAAAGCTTTGGGTCCGCTTCGGCTGTGTCGGATAAGCGTTTTTCATCCTTAAAGGGCCAAGACAGCTTCCTTTCTGNGGCTGTGTCGGATAAGCGTTTTTCATCCTTAAAGGGCCAAGACAGCTTCCTTTCTGCCACAGACATGGACAAAAAAGAACAAATCGGAGCACAGGAGAGCTTTGGGTCCGCTTCGGCTGTGTCGGATAAGCGTTTTTCATCCTTAAAGGGCCAAGACAGCTTCCTTTCTGCCACAGATATGGACAAAAAAGAACAAATCGGAGCACAGGAGAGCTTTGGGTCCGCTTCAGCTGTGTCCAACAAGACAAAATCCGCTTCAGAAAAGAAAATCAATCCTATGAGTATTGAAAAGACCAGCTCTAGAAAGATTTCCTCTCGGCACTCCACAGCGACTATCGTTGAAAGCGAACCAGAAGTTTCAGAGAGTTTTCACTTCGAGCCTACTACGAACATGGTCCAGGGGGAGTATCGGCCATCCATCTTTTCCTCTAAGCTGCCTCACGGTTTTACGTCCGTCGCCTTAACAAGAAGTGTACACGCGACAGAAAGTTTCGAGTCTGTTGCGGAGATGCTCCGGATAGTAACTCCCGAACCTTCGACACAGACTCAGCACGTCAGTTTTTCTCTCAAGGGCCCAGCGTGGAAGTGGATGCTGAACCATCCCCGTAATGTGCTTTTCAAAGCTCTCGCTGAAGATGCCGCTTCGGCCATAAATTGTGGCGATGCTGACGTCACCATCACCGATATTCGGCTGACGCCGGAGGGCCTCGTCGTGGAAGCAGGTGTGACTTCCGGCAGTGCACTCCAACTACAAGATTTGCTGCAGCGTCTGACAAAGATGAACTTCCGAAAATGCAAAGCGCTTCTCCCAGAGCCGCTGACTCGCCAGGGCACACCACAGAAGGAAGGGTTTACTCGGGAGGGCTCCTCTCAGAGGGAAGGGGCCGAGCGCGAAGGCACGCCTCAAGCAGAGGGCG
>JASAOA010001179.1:0-14027 GCA_030849815.1 Vickermania spadyakhi | reverse complement strand
TCGCGGGGCTCTCTTCGCTGGTTCGCACCGCCGCCTCGTTTCTCTGCGGTGCGGTGGTGGCGGAATTGAATCCCAGTAGCAGCGGCGCGGCCACCGCGGTGGTCGCTTCCTCGGAGCATGTCGCGGAGGAGGAGGAGGCGGGAGCGCGTCACGTCCGCCCCCTCACCCCGTTGCTGTTGCGGAACATTGAGTTTGTCGGGAATATTTTGGTCAGCAATACCTGTGAGCGCTACACGACAGAGCTTCGCCTGGTGGCGCTGCTGCGCGAGGAGAGCGGCGGCGCCGTGGTGGGCGGAGGAGCGGGGGGCTCCCACCCCCCGTTGTTCCTCGAAGCCAGCACCACGAGCGCGACGCCAGCGGATACCGCCGGTGGGACGACGAGCTCGGAGGTGGTGGTTCGCCACGCGCTGCTGCGCTCGAATTGGGTTTCTGGCGGTGCGGGGGGGAGTGAGTCGGTGCAGGGGCTCTCGACAGTGTCCCCGGTCTCGCCCCCCCCCGCCGCGTTTCCCATCGTGGCGCGGAGCAGCCACTGCAATGCAATCTTCTCCGGCACCGGCAACGGGGAGGACCCCCACAGTCAGCCGCTTCCGTGCACATCGGGTGGGGCGCTGGGGATTATTGACTTCTTCGTCCCGCCGAACACCCAGCAGACGCTCAAGATTCGCCTGCTGCCGCTCCCAGCACTGCTACCGTGGGGGCTGCGGCACACCGGCGGACGGTCCTCCGCGGCACCCACCGATCTCACCCCGCCGCAGTTCTCGGTCACGGCGCTCACCAACTGGCTGGAGCGGTCACTCGTCTTTGTGGTGATGGACAAGCGCGTGGCGTGCAGTCTGACCGTCTGCGGGATCAACGTGGCCCCGCTGGCAGAAGAGGAGGAGGAGGAGGAGGACCACCACCACGCGGTCGAGGAGCAGCTTCACAGCGGTGGCGCTGAAAGTAGTAGTAGCAACCACCAGCACAGACCAAAGGAGGACGAGGCTGGTGCGGCGGCCAACGCTCTCTCTGCGGTGGAGAAGGAGTGCCGAGAGCGGGTGATGGCGACTCCCTCTGCTCTCGAGCTCGCCACGGAATCGGCGGAGGGCAGCACTGCGGTGACCGCTGCCCTCCGCGGAGACGCCGCAACGGCGGTGGTGAAGAGAAGCTTTGGGAATGAAGCGAACAGTGCCACCGCGGTCGAGCCCAGCAGCGCTGGAGGTGCGGGCGCCACGACGACGACTGGAGCACTGCTACCACTGCCAGATCGCCCGATTCTGACGCTACGGCACTGCCAGCCGGTGCTCGGGATGCCGTTGAGCAACACCGCGTGGAGCTGCGGCACGGCATTTCAGGCCAAGTTTATCTTCTCCAAGGCCGAACCGCAAACCCCAGAAATGACGATGCGGAATACGCTGCAAGACCGTGAGGTGCGGTACCACATTAGTGTGCTGAGCCAGTCCCCCCGACCGTGGTTTTTGGTGACCGCTCCCGGGGGGGTGCTGCAGCCCGGGGAGTCGAAGCCGCTGGGGCTGCATCTGGGGCCCACGGAGGTCGGCTCCTTCGAGGGATATCTGCAGATCACCAACAGCGTTCGGCCCGCGGAGGTGGTCTACCTCCGCCTCAAGGCCGAGGCGTTTGAGAAGACCCCTCGCGAGGACCTTTTTGAGCTTCTCGCCTCCGATGGCTCCAGTCTCACGTATCACTCGCGCCACGCGACGTACAGCAGTGGTACTGTGGCGCGGAGCGGGGGTGGGGCCGATGGGGGGGCGGTGGGGCCCACCACGAACTCCGGCGTGGCCGGCGTCGCGGGGGAGGGCGTCGGAGGGCTGAGTGCTGGCCCGACAGGGGGTCCCTCGAGTGCGAGTACCAGCGGTGGCGCTGGCGGGCGGAGCGGCGGCACCACCGGGCCGCAGGTGGAGCTGGGCCACCTCTACGGCGAGGGGGCGACGCAGGCGTATGTGGCGATGGAGATCGTGAACAAATCCGCCGTGGCTCTGGAGTTCCCCATTTCGGTGGTGATGCCCTTTCATTTGGAGGTGAAGCGGAGTCCGCCGGAGGAGGAGGCGTGCGGGGCGTGGCATCGGCGGTGGGCGGCGGAGGAGCGCCGACGCACCCGGCGGAAGCAGCGCGCTGCGGCCAAGAAGGAGCCGCGGCACCCAAGCGAGTCCGCGAGTGCGGGAGCGGAGGAGACCCAACGTGGTGCCGTGGACGGTCCGTCCAAGAAGAAGAAGGAAGCGGAAGGACCGCGGCGGGGGAGCATCAAAGCACCGCATCAGGATCCCAGCGCTGGGCTTTCACCAGAGGCGTTCGTCGGCTCCAGTAAGTCGGGCTTCTCAGGTCGGTCCGATGTCAGCTCGCTGACGCCGACCCAACGCATCGGCCCTTCCGAGCCGTGGGGGGTTCAGCCCCTCTCGATGCCTTCCCACGTGCGCTCCGAAGATGAGGGCGGGGAGGAGGGCCGACGGCACGGGGGGGTGATGCTCGAAGGGAAGGGGGCCGCCGCAGAGCAGCAGCAACTTCCCTTTCCTTCGAGGGGCCCGGCGAGAGGGGCACCCTGGGCAGACTTGTCCACCTCGCAGCACCCGCTCCCACTCTCCTCGGCGGAGGACCTCGCCTCCTCGCTACTGCTCCCGCCGTTTGAAGGGACCCTCATCACGTGCCACCTCCACGCCGTGCAGGCTCGAATTGGCCAAAAGTACATCGTGGTGGACCCTCAGTCCCGTGTTCGACTGGCGGTGGTGCTACAGACGACACATTTGCGACTCCCCACCTCGACACACGGCGCGGAGAGCTACCTGGTGGAGGGGAGTGCGGATGTGATGGTGCACTGCAAGCAGGTCCGCGACTCGCAAGTCACCTTACGGGTGCATTTCTTTGCCGCGCCGGCCACATTTGAGGTGCCGTCGGTAGTGGAAATACCGTACGAGCACACTCACCACTTCCACGTCGGTGCGGAGGAGGAGGAGGAGGAGGCGCTAGACGAAAAGGACTACCCTATCGGCGGGACGAAACTACTGGCTGGTACGGCTGGAGAGCCACCCGGACCACTGCTCGAAACGAGTGAGGTGAGAGGTACCACTCGAATGGACAGCCCAGGGTCTTTCGGCTTTCATCATCCCCACCGGCTGCAGGAACCGGATCATGGAATGAGCATGGTGCGCCTTAGTGTTCGTAACTTGCGGTGCTCGGCGGAGCAATACATTTTTCACACCCAGTCCCCTGTCTTACATGTGGAGCCTGCGGAGGAGGAGGAGAGGGAAGCATTAACGGAGTCGTCGCCCGTGTTGGGAAAGAGCACTGACGTCTTTCTTGGGACGTCGACCGCTGGCAGTCCGGCTAGCGGACATCACCGCGCTCGACGACGCGGAAGGCGGGGAGGGGAGACGTTTGTCCTGCCTCGGCGGCTCGAACCAGGGAAACCCTTTCATCACACGTGTACCATGGAGGTGCGGGGGAACTCGACGGGGTACTTCTACGTGTGGCTGGACCGGGAGAAGGCGGCGTCGCTGCTGCGGTGCGACGAGCGAGGACTCCCCGCGCTGGTCGAACACGCCTCGGTGCGCCGTGTCTACAACCCGACGGAGCGCATCCATGTCGAATTTTGTCTGCAGCCGCCCCGGGCGATGGTCGGAGGGCGGAGCCCCCACCCTCGTTTCTCGTCCCCGGGCAGCCGAGCGCCTTCGAAGCCGCCGCCGCACGGGAACGCTCAACCCACTCCCACGCCGTCGTCTCTTCTGCGGAGGGGCCACGAGAAGGGGGGCGTGTCGTCGCCGCCACCGCCTTCCACCACCGGCGAGAGGAACCAGCGGCTCGTGGATCCCTCCTTCGCCGCACGCACGGTGAGCCAGCAGGTAAACGACGCCTGCTTGATGAGCTTCGCGATCGAGTTCACGAGTACGCTGCGCCGGTACCACCATCGACTGGTGCACTGGTTCAAGTGGTATGCTCACTGGCACCTCGCGGGGGAGGGCGAAGGAGCGGAGAGCGTCGCGGGTGGTGCGGCAGTGCGCTCGGGTGGCGTGGGAGCGGGCAGGCGACCCGCCGGTGAAGCGACCCACCCATCATCGCCGCCGGGTCGCCTGCCGCTGCCCCCGTCGTCCTCCTCGTTGCGTTCGCCGCATCCGAGTTCGTTGCTCTACACGGAGGAGGACGCGTCGGAAGAAAGTTCCACCCGAACAGAGGACGACGAGGACAGGCGCTGCACCCCGTCTCGACCGCGTGTGAGGCGTGCGACCGCGCATGGGCGACACTCCACCACCACGGAGGAAGACGTGACGTCGCTGCAGCGGCGCCGGGGCCCACGACCGCGCCGGGATGGCGGGCCGACGTCCGGCGGTGGGCTTCTTCCCGAGGAGTGGAGGGGGGATCGGAACCGGGCGGGGCAGGAGGAGTTACAGCGTAGCGCGGAGCCTCCGCAGGACGTGACGAAGCCAAGATCGGAGGGCTGCGCCACCCCCACGGGGCGGAAATCCTCCCCACCGAACGAAGAAGACTCCTCTTCACCGGAAAGCGGTCGCCGAAGGAAGTCGACCACCACCGCCTGGGGGTGCCTCGAGGGGGGAGGCGACGGCGTCGCGGGGCATATTTCGCACCGCAGCGGAGAAGACTCCACGTTCGCTTCCTCTTCGTACTCGTCCTGCTGCTCTACATGCCGTTCCAGCATAGCGCATGACGTGGCGGGCGAAAAGAACGCCGGACGAGCGGCTCGTGGTGAGGATGAAGAAAGAGATCGTCGTCGAGGTCGTCACCAGAGCCGAAGTGGGTCTACTATGGACGAAGACCGCTTTGGGTCTTCGTCCATTTCTGCCTGTGTCTCCGGGTCCTCCTTCACGTGGAGTTCCTCGAGGAGTGGATCCAGGGAACGCAGCGAGGAGGACGATGCCACGGGGCTCTCCAGGAACGAAGACCTCGAAACACACGCGCATCGCCACCACCAGCGAGGGCCATGTCGACAACATCATCGTGTGTCGAACCTCTCCTCTTCCGTCCCCAGCAGCGGAGAGCACGGGACGACCACCGCCAGTCACCGACGCCGCCGCTCCGACGCTGCGAAGAAGAACGCGCCCCTGCTTTCTCCCCCCCTATCGAATGCCGCGGCGCCACTGGACTCCTTCGAAGCCGGACCGCAAAGAACGGAGACGTCTCATCCACCGGACCATCCGGTCTCCCACCCCCCTCACCGCCACCACCACCACCGTCGCCGAGCGTTACTGCTCTCCTCGGCAGCGTGGCGCCAGCTACATCACTTGCTGGTGGAGTTGACCTGGATCGTCGAGGAGCTCTTGCGCTTCACCATTCTGCTGCGCAACTCCCGCCACGTCGAGAGCTGCTGCGTCTTCATCACGTCTGTGGTCGCGGAGCACCCCACCGTGCGGGTGTGGCGCCGCGTGTTTATGGAGACCCAAGGCGGTCGTGTGGCCGCCAGCGCCCCTGATGGTGGTGGTGGTGTGCCCAGCAGCGGTGCGGCGGAGACGAGCGCTGGAGGGATTGCGGCACAGCGCCGGGAGACCAGTGCGAGCGTCGACGGACTGGCGTCGCTTCCTCGAGGGCCTCGCTCGCGCAGCAGCGGTGAAGGGATGCGAGACGAGGGGGGCTCCTCGCGTTACGATACCACAGAGAATGAGGACAGGCAGCTGCGGGAGGAGGGGCGCCAACACCGACAGCGACGCCGAACTCGGCGCGAGGGAGGTTTTACCCGCGCGGCGCTGTCGCACACCAACGAGGGGAGGAAGGACCGTCCCGCGCCGCAGCGAGCGGCTTTCTCTCAGGGGTCTGGGCGTCGTCCCGGTGCCTGGACACGGTGGAGCGCTGCGGCGCCTGTCGCTCCTGAGAAGGAGAGGCGTCGGAATTCTCGTCGTGGAGACTTTGGAGCGGGTGAGACCACGACCAGCGAGGAAGACGAGGAGACGGCACTCACCAGCGAAGTTGTGGCGTCGTGGAAATTTCATTTGTTTCAAAAGTACTTGGAAGCGATCTCTGCGCTGCCGTGCCCGACTCCATCCATGCAGCGCTTAAAGTGAGGACTGTAACACACACAATAACAAAATAAAAAAAACAACAAAACAGAGGAAGCGAACACTTCCCGCGGCGTTTTCTTTGCTTCCTTTATTTTTTATTTTTCCGAAAAATATAAATATAAATCATTTCTTGAGGATGATGGATTTTATTTTGTGAGGCAGTCGAAGCGAAGCCAACCAACACCCCCACCAAGCGGAAGAGAGTGAGAGGGAGGGAAGGAGTTCGTGATATCATCGAGGAAGAGCGGTGTTCTCCGTGCAGGTGGTGGTGTGTTTCTATCCGTGCGAGAGCAGAGGAGCGTCTGGAACGTTTTTATTTTTTGTTGTTAAATAAATAAAATGAAAGAAAAGTTGGACCATATATAAGGTAATGCCGATAAGAGAGAGGGAAATAATTGGACGACGACAACGACGGCTCTCCTCCAGAAGCACCGAATGCGGCGCCAGCGCAGAGGGCGGCCAGTAGGAGGCTGCGCATTCTGCAGCCGATAAGAGCATAGAGTATTCTTGCGGCGATGAATTTCCCTTTCGAAAGAAAAAAAACAAAAAAGGAATCATAATAAAGGAAGAAACAGATGGGGGAAGAATATAATAATTTCGCGATCTCTCGTTTTTTTTTTGGTGAGATTTATGGAATGAAGTAGTCTCTCCTCCCCCCTTACCTAATACACATCCATGCCGCTTACACGACACATTGGTGTATTCTTTTTCGCTAAATCCGTCCTTTCGCGGTGCTTTGAATGCCGTCAATAATAATTGTTCGCCTTCTCCTCTTTTTTCTTTGTTTTCTTTTCAGTTGTTTGGTGCTGTTTCACCACTCGCTTGCACGGCCCGACACTAGCGTGGAGTGAAGGATTGACAGCGTCTACCCAACCCCCTTTCCGCATTTTAGTATTCATAGTTTAAGTAGTTTTTTTTTTTTTTCTTCCCTTTTTCCCTTATTTTCATCTCCAGAAACCATCCTGTTAGCTGAGTCGCACGAAGGACGAACGAGCGGAGTGAGCGAGTTCCGAATTTTTACTGCAGGTTTTAGTTGACTCGCTTTCGTATAAAAGTAGATATATTTAGTGTTGGCCCACTCGCACTACACAAGGTGCCCCACTTTTGTCTAAAGGGAACACAAGCGATTTTTTAAAACTTCCAACAATAGAGGAAAATCACTTCCACACATTTATTTTATTTGTCAAGATTTAGCGTTTCTTCGTCAACTTCTTCTGTTTGGAAATTTATCTCTTGACTCCAGTTCTCTTTCTTTCGTTCTCAGTTCTAAAGATCGAACGCTTTAGCAAAAGGAAGAAACAACAAGTTATTGTTCGGAAGGCGACGTCGCAACGGCCAACGATTCTTTTTCCTTTTTTATGATAGACGCCAAAAAACTCAATCTCCACCATAAGAGCTCCTCTTCACGAGGTCACAAGAAGAAGCATACCCTCTCTATATAATATTTTATACGATCTCTCTCTCTCTCTCTCTCTCTCTATCTATACACAACCTTACCATACCTTCATTTTCTTTTCTTATACGAGTTGGCCCTTCTCCTTCTTTTACGGTGGACACTTCCATTCAACAACAAAAACAACAACCGGAAAAAGACCCTTCGTGATGGGCGACCGAGAAGCTTTCTTGCGAATGATGGGCATCACCGACGACGACATTACACACCCGGACACCAAACCGAGTCGGAGCACCGCGCTGGGGGGCTCGACGAGCACCCACCGATTCGCCTCTAGCCACCACTCCTCCTCCGCCACGATGGGCGGTTCCCGAAGCACCGAAGGTAGTGGGCCGCTGAACATTGACCCGAGCCCGTTCCGCACCGCCTCCGCAGCGCTCGCCGGGGCGCAACGCGATGTGGTTCGAATGGTGCAAGAGGAGGAGGAGGAGGAGGCGTCTCGTGGCAGCCAGACCCGTTCGTACGCCGGTGGGGGCTACGGCGACTCCTCGGACAGCCGCGTGCTGCACCCGAAGCCGACGTCGAAGCCACGCGTTTCGCGAGTGTTGCCCGGCCAGACGGGCACGGAGCGTCGTGATGAGGGCGAAGGGGAACGGCACCACTGCCCTGAGATAAGCGGCAAGACGGGGCCTCGCTCTGCGATCCTCTCCGCGTTTGGCTCGGGGAGCGACCGAAGGAAGGAGGAGGCAGCGGAGGCCGCTTTCCTGCAGGCCAACCACCCCACTGCAGAGGCGAACCAGGCGGACTCGGCGGAGACGTGCAAGGAAAACGGCAATGATGCGTTTGAGAGGGGCAGCTTTCTGGAGGCCATCAAGAGGTACGGACAAGGGATTGACCTGCTCGAGCACTCTGATCGAATGGAGGCAAAGCTGCGCAGTGGCGGGGTCCCGTCTGCCGCGTTAGACCTGCACCACATCTCTGGGAGCGCCACCCACAAAGTCTTGCTCGCCGCGCTGTACTCGAACCGGTCCGCGGCGTACTTGCAAGCCTCCAAGCTCCTGGAGTCCGTTGAGACGGCGTACGATCACTCGCTCTTTGACGCGGACCAGGCGGTGAGTCTGCGGCCGGAGTGGTTTAAAGGCTACGCTCGGCAAGGCGATGCGTATTTTAAGATGGGCAAGTACCACCAGGCGGTGGAAAGCTACGCGATGGCGCTCTCGCTGGACCCAGGGAATAAGAAGATTGCCGAGAGCCTCCAGGAAACTCGAGAACGCGCCAAGGCGGGGAGCCGGGAGGAGTGGCGGTCGCGACGTGCGCGCCGCCAGCAGAGCAGGGGTGGCCACGATTCCCTTCCGAACTCCAGCTCGAGTGTAAACCTGCAGTCCAGCCTTCGCTCCCATCACACGCCTCACCCGACGAGTTTCAACCACACCTCCGCCAGCAGCCCGTCTTCCCTCAGTGGAGAGTACTCCAAAGGGGCCTGGGAAAGCTTGAAGAGCGAGATGGAGCTGACGAACCACGCCCCCACCGGGGAGCGCTACCGCCAGCAGCAGCTGGAGAAATTTCGACTGCAGAGGGAACGTGGAGGGGCGGACGACAGCGGGACGTCACTGGACTCGACGCTCCGGCGGAGTTTCTACAAGGAGGACGGTATGGACAGCCGGCTGAACCCCTGCCCGTCGTCGTCGCTGGGAGGGAGTGAGAACAGCCTTCCGCCCATCTCGAAGATAAACTCCGCGTCGAGCGGAACGGGACTCATCGGCTCGCTCTCCTCGAGCAACCCAATTCCGTCTGAGTACTCCACCGCTGCGGCTGCGGCGTATCAGCAAAAGCTTCTGGACAATTACAGACGCAAGCGTGGCATCTAAAACAAAAAAACCCAAACAACCAATCACAAACCCACACCGAGGGAAAGAGAGAGTACCGCATCACACAAAGAAGAGACAGAGAGGAAAATGGAACACTGTCGTGCGAAGAGGGTAAATAGAAATGCGCTGCTTGCTCATAGTACATAGTATTGTGATTTCAATCCAGAAAATACTCTAAAGATTAGCAAAGACACACGTTTAAGTGTATTTTTGTTTATTTATTTTAAAACCTTAACGTGAGATTATTATTTATAAATATATGAAAAGGGGGGGGTGGAGGGAGAAAAACACACACAGACACAGAAAAGATCATAATGATCCCGACAGTAGAGCGTCTGGAAACCATAACCGTTCGACTTCTCCGCCTCTTTGGACTTTGGACGTTGGATAAGAATAATGTGATGGACCCCCCCCCCCCATTCTAATACTGCAGATTTTTTTTTTTGGTTTCAAAGGCTCAAAAATATGAATAATATGAATAATCCTCATCAAAGAGAAAAGTAATTATCTTCCTCAGCCTCGTCTTTCGTTTTTAAAGCACACGTTTAGGGTGAGATCGTTACGTTCTAACTGAAATGCTTTTGTTTTCTGGTTCTCTGGTGTGGTGTGAGGTTGTAGCGACAGGTAAGGCGATCACTAACTGAAAGAAAGGTGAGAAACAGAGCTTTATTTTCCGCCCTTTTTTGCTCTCCAATATTATTATTGGTTATTATTTTTGATGTCAAATGATATGCTTTTTCTCTTTTTCCAACACAGAAATTAACGATGGAGAAGGCAGACGAGCCCGGGATACCGCATAGAAAGAACGAATATGCCACAGCGCTGTGAACCGATAACCCTTAGTATCACACCCTAGCCCTTAATCCTGTAATTCATTGATGGAGGAGGAGGGGTGAGGACGAGTAAACGAGTTCCTTCTGGAACTCCCTCTTCTCTCGGCAGAAAGCAGAGCTTCAGAATACCACCGAAGTGGCGTTGTAGGCTCTCTCTATATTAAAAAAAAACAACTATTTATAGAGCTATATATACAAACATAAAATTATGTATTTTAATAAATATATAAATATATTTTTTAAAAACTCTTTTCGTGGAGGAAAAGAAAAGAAAACGGTATGACCTTATCGCCCTTGTACCTCCATCTTCTCGTGTCTTTTAAGGAGGAGAGTGGACATCCAATGATCATTCTGAAGACGAAAACGCCTTTTGGCGAACGTGTATCTCAAACAGAGAAACAGACACCGAAAAAGGTAAAAAAATATGAGATTAATATAGGAGAGGACAAATGTTTTCTGTTGTTCTAGAAAAGACCAGTTTTTCTCACACTATAATGCCTCCTTCCCTTCCTTTTTAAAAAATAAAATAAAAATAAATAGACTTTATTTTTGTTGTCGTTATTCGCCTCGGAAACTAGCGAAGAACTTTAAGTTTTATTTTCATATAGATATATATATATATATATATATTTAATATTCACTATTAGATCACAGCGGAAGACACATCCATCCAATCACAGCAATCACAGCTCTTTGGTTCCCCTTTGTGAGCGTCCATCAACTCTTCATTCGAGAAGTTCCGTCTTTGGTCCGAGTCACGGAAGAGAATTCTTTTTTTTTTGGTTTGTTTGTGGGTTATCCCCTTTTTTGTGCTTCCGATTCAACCCCCCTTCTACCCCACCCTCAACGAGCGCAAAGCTCCAACCGACACCCCGCCCCAGTACCATAAAAGTCATGTCCGTAGAACTGCTGAAGGACTGGAGCACGCGCGTGGAGGAGCTAGAGGTCCATGTTCGGCTGGCGCAGAAGGACCTGGAACTCCTCCACTCCTCTGAGGCGCGCGAAAAGCAAAAGCTGCGTCGCCTTCAGGAGACCAAAGCGTCGGAGAAGCAGACGCTCCTGGAGGAGCTCGAGGCGGTGGAACTCGAGGCGAAGAAGCTCCAGATCGCCTGTGAGTCCGTCGTCGCGGCGCGGGAGAAGGTCGACGAGGCGTACCAACAGGCGCTGGATCAGTACGAGCAGCTCCACTTCATGGTGCGAGAGATCCAGGAGATGGAGGAAGAGAAGATTATCAACCGCATCGACTACGAGAAGGTGTTGGAGCAGGAGACCGCAGCGTGGGGAGAGGAGGAGCACCAACTCCGCCGTCAGCTTCAGGAAGCGCAGCAGCGCGTCGCGGAACATCGACGCGCGGCTGCGACAGAGCGCTGGGAGTGTGAAGAGGAACTCCGCCGTCTGGAGCAGCAGCTCAAGAAGGACCGCGGGGAACGCGAGCAGCAGGAAGCCGACCGTCTCGCCAGCACGTCCTTCTCCCCCACCGCCCCTTCACGCCACCACTCCGACGCCACAGCCGGTCGCGGCAGGGCTTCTACGCTTTCGGCGGTCACCCCGAGTGACGGGCGCGCACACGAGGAGGACCGGCGAGGGAGGCGCATCGTTCAGCGCTCTGCAGACCCGTACGGCCGAACCACCCGCAGCGTCCCCCCCTCCTCCACCGTGTGGAACCACACCGCACACCCTACGCCTACGGCTGCTACGCCTGCGGGGCTGAAGTCGTGTCTCAAGACCGCATCGCTGCCTCTTGCCGCTGAAACGACCACCGCTCCCATGCGAAGGGGGGCAGGCCGAGCGCTGGTTGGGGTTTTCCCGCGCGCGAAGACGTACGATCCTGCCGAGCGGACCACGCTCCAGCCGGAGGACGAGGGCGTCTCGGCGAAGACGCACGTGGGAGAGCGGAAGCGCCGACTGCTGCTGGACCGTACGAACTACGCCACATAGAAGGTGTGAAGGAGGGGACGACACGAAAGGCCATTTGCATTTCCTTTCTTTTGTTCTTTTGTTCTTGGAAAGCTTTTAGAGGCCTCTTTTTCTGTTGTCGCTTCGTCAGCACCGTTTTTAGACCTTCTTTTTTTTGTGTTGAAAGCATTTACGGGAAGAAATCGTGTGGTGCGCTTCTCCTGTGTGGGGGTACGACGACACGGTGCCGCTGGACGGGTTCTCTGTCTTTACCGTTCACACGGGACTCGCCACAACAGAACCGTGCCTTTCTACCTATTGTTTTTCTCCGCTGTGGTGTTGGAAGAAGTGCAGAAAGCGAGAAGGGACCCGAGTGAGCCCCTGTCACCACCGGAGTTCTGTGATGGGCGATAAGGCAGAGCTGAGGGGTGATGGATTCCCCTGCCCCGCTGCTCACAGAGAGACGGATCCCGCTCCCCTCCTCCTTTCCGCTTGGTTAGCTCTTCATCTTTGAAACGAGTGCAAAGGCTGAAAACAGCGGTGAGTCGGATTGCCTTTTCCCTTCTTCTTTGTTCAAACCCCCACACGCTTCACCGAGAGAGACTGTTTCCATTCTCCACCAGGGATCGCACGCAGAGAGGTGTCATCTTTCTACTGTTCTTTCTTGCACGATGTTATCACTTCGTTCTTAGGAGAATGAGCGAGAGAGTGAGGGGACGTGTCGCTTCTCCTCAGGACTCGATAGTTCAATCCATTTTGAAATTACTTTTTTTTCGTTCGAAAGACAAAACAGAATTTTAATGTAAGAAATAGCAACACACAACCAACAAATGATAACTACGAAGGACTGTACGATTATTCTTTCTGTGTAGTGCACCTGCTGAGTACACCTCAAACAAAAAACAATTCTATTATTCTATTATTCCTTTTTCTTTTGGCGGTCTTCACCGGCAGTAAAAGAGTTATTGCTCGCGTTCTTCGCCGGATTTCTCACACTAGAAGACGAGAAGGACCCCCTTTTTAAGATAATTAAATATCATTTCCAACCTCTCCGCAGATATGACCGTTGTATTTTTCTCGCACCAGCACGCTCTTCTGAGATGTCGGAGAGTGCATGGGTGGTACACGTGCAGCACTGCTGAAGACACAACAGCCTCACCATGAGACAGCAGCTAGTGAGGAAGAGTAGTACATGTTAGGATTTCCAGGTTTAACACTCGAGCTTTTAATGTCTCTCGCATATATTTATTTTTATTTTATGATCGTGTTATTCTGTGGAGTTATCGTTTTGTGGTCGGGAGCCTATAAACGGGAACCGGCGACTCTGTAAACTCATGAGACTTATCGCTCCTGTCTTACGAGACTCGGAATGCGACAACAAGAGCGGATCTCTGATCCCACCAACAAGTAAGCAGAGGACGCTTTCAAAATCGAGACTCCACCAGCGATAGCAAGGTCTACACGAGTAGCATATCACAGTTGCATCGGGAAAAAATAATAGTCCTGCCGCTTGAAGTGTTTAGACTGATGCGCGCCTCGACCAGTGAGAAGAGAAAGAAATATAATAATAGCTTTTCAAAGGAGTAGAGGATTCTTCACTTAAGGTTCTGAGTCGCGATGAATAAAGAGGATACAGAAGTAAGTAAATTTAAAACAGTAAGTATGTTTTTCATCTCCTCAATGGTTGTTTGGATCCTTAACCAGCAACAATAACAGCAAGAATCGTAATACGAATAGTTATTATTGTTACTGTCAAACTCTAACGGAAAGCTTGTTTGCTCGTTTCTCTTGTTTCACTTCCTCAGGACTTCTCCTTGTCAGTGGCAGTCCATACTACCTGGCAGAATACATCTCCGACTTTGAACGGACTCTGGTGTTCCGCCACCTCCTCCACTACCGCTGGCGAAGCCTCTGCCGTGAGACAAAACGTGAGCATCAGCACAGCAGACTTCTTGAACTGCGCCGCTGGATGACCGGGCGGGACATCCACCGCACGCCGAGAGACCCTCTTTCCTCTTCTCCGGTGCACTTCATGAGAAAG
>JASAOA010001178.1:0-13866 GCA_030849815.1 Vickermania spadyakhi | reverse complement strand
GGAACAAAGTAAACAAGGGAGAAAAAACTTTCCATAACACACAAAAGGTAAAGAAAAAATGCCAAGCGGCAAAATGGAGTGCGGTTATATTAAATGAAATCATATTTTATGCAAATACAAAGGAAAATATTCCATCAATGTTAATTTACAAAATTGTTTTGTTTCTCTGTGTCTCTGAAACCGCACTCGCTTCATAACAACTCTAAAAAGGTTCCCTCCTAGTTTGAAAATTATGAATACAACAAAAGAAATGAATTAATCTTCATCTAATTACTCTTATTACCGAAGAGATTTATTTTTCATTTGAAGCTCATGTGTGGTGATTTAACATCAATTTCTTTGTTAATATTGATAATTTCTTTCTTATTATTCTCGCTAGTATTTTTGTTATTATTTTTATTTTAAATAATTGTGTTGTGCTTAAAGAAATCTTTTAATGCATCCTTATAGACCCAGAAAGAGGATTAAGAATAGTTTCTCTGATTTAATATCTATAATCATCGTTCATCACCCTATATTCATCGATCAAAAGTATATTACCTTTTTAAAAATTTCTAAATAATAATAATAAGGAATAATCTTAAGTATTAAAAATGCCATCATAAAATATTAATAATCATTCGAAATAAATAATAATAATAATGAAACTATAAATAAAATAAAATAAAATAATAATAAATACAGGGATCAAGTACAAACTCACTGGCTTACTTTTAAGCTGAATAGACATACAAAATAATAAAGAAACAGTTCTCTCCTCGGTAAAATAGCATAATTTCGTTTCATAATCGCTTACTAATTAAGAATCTATATGATATAATATACTCGGTAAAATAGCATAATTTCGTTTCATAATCGCTTACTAATTAAGAATCTATATGATATAATATAATACAAAGTTAAAACTCAATAGCTGATCTTGAAATGATTTCCTCAATTGAATTCTCAATTAAACTAAGCACAAGAAATGAAGTATCTCAATATGAGAATATTGTAAATATTTTGAATACTTTTATGGATATCTATATTATGGTGCGAAATAGTCAGGATAAAATAATAACTCTACACATCTGATCCATTTCCATCGGTTCCTTCCATATATTGTTCAAGTTAACTGAGTCGGGACATTTTTTTTGTTCTGGTGCTCCATAACCACAGATGAAAAGAAACAGGATGTAGTTTTGCTTTTGGATCGAAAGGTATTCCTCTCTGAACGGTACGGTGCGCAAAGTGTTTTTCATTAGTAGTTTTTTCTCTGCATTATCTTATTATCGAAACTATTACGCATTAGAACGGGGTAGGCACAGCAGGCAGCAGTAGGTATTCAAAGAGAAGCGCAAATAGAAATTAGGCCACGAAGTAAGCTGGAAACGTAATATTTTTGTTTTCCCGTAACTTTGCGTTTCCTCGAGTGCCCTCCCCCTTTTTGGCCCTGTTTTACTAGGATAATCTGAAATGGAAAGTAGCGCTTTTTTTTGCATTTTTTCTTTGTCTTTCTGTGCTTTTAGGTAATTGCACAAGGACAAAGAGAATTTCGTTCAACAGATGCCACCTCGTGTCTTTATGTTTTTAACCCATCTGATGTCGAAATAAACTTTATTACCATTTAGGATCTAGGAACAAATCTTATTGTATTGACTGACTGTGGTAATTTATATATTTTCTCTTTATCATTTTTATTTTAAGGTTCGGGTTATATCTTTAGAGTGTGTAGAACATATTTTTCTATTCTATTTTAGACCCAAAGTTGGAAAATACAGCACCATTAAACATTTTCATTCAAAAGAAGAAATAAGAAATCTATCATCGTTTTAAAAGTCTTGGAGCAGAAGAAGCTTTCGAACTCGTTGTTCATGGATAGATGGTTTGAATTTGGTTTTGACGGATTTCCACGCGGAGAGCGGCGAAAACGTTTTTATCGGCAACGTGACGACCCATGCGATAGCCAGGAAGACCTTTCTGGAGAAGAAGATGGAAGCAGTAGCAGCTCGTATGAGAGTGGGAAAAGGGCATCTCCCCTCCGTCACAGGGAAAGGGGGAGGGAAAATCGTCGGAGAGAGGAAAATCGAAGTGACCGACCGATTTACTATTACACTTTACGTCCAGATGATGAGCGGGTGGAGGATGGTGCTGTTTCTCTATCGTTGCATCATGAGTCTCACGCTCGGGAGGAGGAAGGTGAGACGGTGGGAGAAGAAATAAGAGAAAGAACAGAATCAGACTTGGATTCCGCTGAGAACTTCTTTGAATTTGAGAGTGAGGAGGAACAAAAATCATTGGTAAGATCGCCTTCTTCAGGAGAAGTAGGTGGCAAAGAATGGTCCATTCGCAGCTATTTTACTTCAACCACCCACAGTAATCCTCGACTACGGTCATCTTTCGGGAGCTCTTCTGTCTCTTTTCGGCTGCACTTACACAATGACGAAGAAGTTCTAGTTGCTGTTTGCTATGGTGGAGTGACACCAGATGACCCCACGAAAAGGGCAGCTTCGAGGTTTAGCTCACCTTCTTCCATGAGTATTCCGCGCTGTAACGCCTCCAACACTTTTGATGTTTTAGCCATCCGTGGTCAATGCAGAACCACAAAGTTTTTCTCCGTTTCACAACCCACAGTGGGCTATGATTTGATAGAAAATCTTCACGTTACTGTTGCTCCGTTACCACGGTGCCCAGCATCCACCCTGGGACGATTGGCTCCTTGGCCTGATTTACACCCCGCCTTACGGGAGACCAACCCGCAGCTCACTACTCTGGAGGTTTCTCCCCCACGTGTAGGACACTCTGCTGCGGTGCTGGGAGTACTGAACACTCCGTCTGATGCACTGCAATTGCTTTTTCCAGGTGTTAAAGGGGAAGAAAGAGAGCCCCGCATATCTCATGGGAACTCTAATGATGAGAATTTAGAAACAGCACGGCAACACTTTTTGCTATCGTTAGTTTTAGGAGGTTGTAGTGGATTGCAGTGCCCATACACAGGATGGCCTTCTGATAATCAGGATAGTGGGTCAGAGTTTTGTTTTTCAAGCTCTACCTGTTCTCCAAAGATGACTTCCCCAACTTCTTCGTTACTACTTTCGTCCTTTCCATTGTGTTTGCCAGTCATAGGGATGCCAGCTTTGTGTGTCACAGTGATAGTTGAGGAGCCTTTTTTCTCTTCACCTTCTGTTCAATCACACTGGAGGAAGGCCAACCATGTGGAGGAGTACACTGGATCCAGTCTTTTATGCCAACAACTCTACTTTCCCTTACTGTCTGTCCCAGACCGTTTGTCAGAAGGGGTCGAGGGGGTCGTGTACTCTACACTCACCGCCTGGCCCTCAGACTCTGTTACTAAATGGCTTCGCCGTGAGAAGAAGGGAAAGATGAATACCGAAGAACGAAATGGAGAGACGAGCAGAAGGGATGTGGCTAAAGAGAAAAAAGAAGGATGGAAAGCTCAGACAAAACAGAAGTCTAGCCCAGAGGAGTCTACCCACGGATGTGTCCTCGAAGGAGAAAGAAGGAAAAGTTCTCAAGCTGTGTGCACCTTTGTTCAATTGGGGGGAACCCCTAATGGCAAAGACCCTATCCCATTGAGTCCTGTACTAACACTGTTCCACCTAGATCTTTGTAGCTGGCGATGGTGGACTTCTAAACAACCCACGTATGGGCGAGATCCACCAGCTCGCTTCGGACACAGTGCCACCGCGATTTCGGGACCTCCCGCTTGTCTTACTGGAAGAAGGACTGAGGAGGAAGCAGAAATAGAGATGCTTTGCTCGGGATCGAGAGACGAAATATTTATTTTTGGAGGCATTGGAGGCGGAAGAAGAGAAGATATGGGGACTGATTCATCTCTTCCAGGTTCTATTCAGTACCTTCACGATGTGTTTGTACTACACACCACCACGAGTGTATGGCGGGAAATTATTGGGTTGCCATTTCACTCACCGTACAGCGAAGTTTATAGTATTGGGTCTCATCCATCGGAGAAAGACAAACAGCGGTGGAAACCCCAAAAAGAAAATTTGCAGCGAGGCGAGAAAGAGGACGTTGGAGAGGAGAGGATTGATAGAGTGACGAGCCAGACGCAGCTTTCCAAAAAGTTAAAAGCTCCAGACAAGCGTACTTTCTCTGGTTCGGCGAAAATAAATCAGTGCGGTAAGACATATTCCATTTGTTCACCCATAGAAGGAGGTCCTGGCGGACGGGCGTTTCACACAGCTGTGGTACTTTCGGCTAGCACGTCAATGTTGGACACAAGTCCGCTACCCATTGCTTCCTACGGTCTTTCATCTTTAATAGGCAACCACTCAACAGAAAAGGAGAAGGAGGAAGTGGAACACGTCCGTGAAATCTCTGAAAGCATGAATAATGTGAACAAATTCTCGTGTGGGTCAACTGGATCGGAATTAGTGATTCTTGGTGGTGAAGGAGACTTCGAGGCGCACTGTACTTCCTGGATACCACACAATGGTGATCCTGGATCAGAGAAAAGGAGGAATATTACAGCGCGAGAAGCTCCTCAGTCATTTTCACAGGGGTGTGTATGGTCTCTTAACACTCAGACATGGAAGTGGCGGAAGTGGGCTTTTCCTACCATACGCTGGCCGGACTGCCACACTTGTGAAGCGGGATTAGACCGAAACCCTTCTCCACACCAAGTCTGCCCATCTGGATTCCCCTCCGCGCTGTGGGGGAAAGATTTTGGGAGTAGCTACTCCAAAGAGAGGACCGTGGAAGGAGAGAGAGGTTCTCAGAAGAAACGGGAATTTCCATCAAAGTCACTGCCGAAGTTATGGCTTCCACCTTCTCCACCTCGAAATTTCAGTGATTCGGAGCAACTTATTTTAGAGCGTGCTTTGAAAGCAGAGGCATCACAGCACAACTTTGATACTGGTGACCCTTTCGGGTATTTCTCGAGGTGCGTTAGGGCTCTTCCCCAAGCCTATGTACTTCCGCCATCTGTGTGGCGTGGCCGAGATGAAGCGCAACGCACGGGTGGAATTATCTCGTCGTCACCAGATGAAATGTGCAGTTCGTGGAGAGACAACGCCATTGTGGTTTGCGGCGGTGCTGGGACCGTGTCTACCAACTACCTCACCACTGCACTTCTTCCCTGCGGTAAATCGCTCAGGGCCGAAACCCGATTCGAACTTGCTCGACTTCTCGGGCACCCACCGTGTAGACCTGGGCGAAGGGACTAGCGAGCCCCGAAAAGGTGAAGACTAAAGAAAAATAATAATTAATGAGCGACCCGAAGGGACCCCTATCAAAGGGTCGCTCATTAAGGACATATGAAATGGATCTTGAAAAGTCTGGATGGAATGGCCCTCGAAGAACTCAACAAAACAATGAATCTTCAGGACACATCTCCACACTACATAACAGAAAAGACTGGGGTAGTACAGTACATCCATGATTATTTGCCCTTATTTATCCATATTCAACTCATTCCACGCTTCATAATTCTTGTATGTTCTACTCTTCATGCACGTTTTGGTAAATTTCGATCCTTTATCCCTTAGTATTTTCAGGAATAGTTATACTACCACGGCATGTTATAAGTTTTCTAGCGGAACACCAACATCCAGATATTCCAAACGGAAACATTTTCACCATATAGACTACAGCGCTGGATGTTAGATGGTGATGCCCTTGGACTACCAAAGTCTATACGGCGCACACTCGACAAGTTTGCCGCTTGCTGAGCTGCTGTCGCCTCACGACCTTTTTCCTAAGCTATAACACAACAGCAAGTTGATTTCTTCAGACGCTCCTTGAAGGTCCAGAAAAATATCTACTCTGTGGCTTTTGGTAAAAAGCTACTGCCTCCTTTGATTACAGCGCTGCGATCAACCTACTAAACTATCTGCCACGGTGGCACATCTACACGCATACCCTAAATCCTCATAAAAAAAAAACACAACCGCCCATCCTTCTTGACCGTCAAATACAGCAGTAATAAATATTCATGCCATTTTACCGCACCACCATCCAGACCAAAACACCGGTGTGTATATCTGCTATGGCACTTTTTTACTTGGTGCTGGATGGAAAGCGGTGCGGCTATCATGTGTGTACCAAGTGTAACTTGCTTTGAACCTTTGTTCCTTGGTGCTGGGTGGAAAGCAGTGCGGCTATCATGTGTGTACCAAGTGTAACTTGCTGTGGACCTTTGTTCCTTGGTGCTGGATGGAAAGCGGTGCTGCTATCATGTGTGTGCCAAGTGTAACTTGGTGTGCAATGTTTATACTTGGTGCTGGGTGGAAAGCGGTGCGGCTATCATGTGTGTACCAAGTGTAACTTGCTGTGAACCTTTGTTCCTTGGTGCTGGATGGAAAGCGGTGCGGCTATCATGTGTGTACCAAGTGTAACTTGCTGTGAACCTTTGTTCCTTGGTGCTGGGTGGAAAGCGGTGCGGCTGTCATGTGTGTACCAAGTGTAACTTGGTGTGAACCTTTGTTCCTGGGTGCTGGGTGGAAAGCGGTGCGGCTATCATGTGTGTACCAAGTGTTACTTGCTGTGAACCTTTGTTCCTTGGTGCTGGATGGAAAGCGGTGGGCTATCATGTGGGTACCAAGTGTAACTTGCTGTGGAATGTTGGATAGTGAATGAAGAAAGAAAGATTGCATGTTTTTTTTTTTTTTGTATATAAAAGACGAGTTGTTTCACATAGGTCATGAACCTTAACAGGAAAGAATATGACGTTTTTATTTGTATTCTTTCTCTAAGGTGTTCGTGCGGTTATTTCAATTCCAGTAGGTCGTCTTCTTGTGGTGCTGCGAATGGTGGCTCTCTTGTTTCTTCTTTCCTTTGTTCCCCCTTT
Source organism: Vickermania spadyakhi (assembly GCA_030849815.1). NCBI lineage: Eukaryota > Euglenozoa > Kinetoplastea > Trypanosomatida > Trypanosomatidae > Vickermania > Vickermania spadyakhi. The sequence goes on along the minus strand of JASAOA010001178.1, from coordinate 7,058 downwards.
TTTTTTATTTGGGGATTGCATAGGGGCCATTTTTGTGTTTCGTATCTTTTACAAGGGGTTGTGGCGCTGTGATTTGTGGCGGTGGTTTTTTTTCTATTTTTTGTTCGTTTGGGGCTTTAGGTATGCTGGTTGCGTGGCTGCTTTGCCGAAGCTTTTCATTCGGGTTCTATTCCTGAGTTGGAGTTTGACGTCGAATAAAGTACAATAGTGTCTCAGAAGAATTATCTTTATCTTTATTACTGATCTCGCTGATCTTATCTTTATCATTGGGGGGCGATTGCTAGCCGCGTTCGCGTCGCTCTCCCTGTTAGTAGTCCTTTCGGATGAACTAAGGGCTAGGTAATTTTGAATTGTCTCCTTCTATTCCTGAGTTCGAGTTTGACGTCGAACAAAGTACAATAATGTCGGAAAAATTATCTCTATCTTTATTACTCTCCATAAACTCTTGGTTAATGCGTTTGACTTGACTTCTATTATAAGTTATGCTATGTTCTTCATTGTCTTTCTGTTTCATTATATACTTATCTTTTATATTTTACAATGACACATAGCCTCAAGTCTTTCGTGGTTCGCACTTCAGGAAAAAAAAATGAAAAAAAATAAATGAATTTCTTTACTTCTATTTTGTCCTTCAAAAAGGTGGTGGTATACCAATTTGGTTTCTCTTACTGTTTTTTCTTTTCATAGCAGTAGGTAGCTGCGTCCCTGGCAACCTTACTCTTACCGTTTATGCTTTGAAAACAAAGTTCCGCCTTTTTGTGTTTTCTTTATTTTCACTTTTTAAATGGGGTTAATTGTACTATGTACATCACTCCTTTTTTGCGCGCGGCGCTATGTTGGGCCCGGGTCTTCATCTAGGGGCACGCCCTTATTTTCAGACATAATCGATCGACAAATATTATATAATCCAGCACTGGAATACTTTTTTTTTTTTTTGTAATGCAGACATCGCACAACCAGAGATTTTTTTACGCCAATGGCGTGCTTTTGCGAATATCTGGTAAACCAATAAGTTAACTGACTCTGGACACCACTTTTTTTGGTGTTCCTAAACCGCAGATAAATTGGAAAAGATATGGTTTCGCCTTTGTGGCTGAGGTGGTTTCTTCGTACTTATCAGTGTACACCGCATGACAGCAATAGTTCCCTTTCTCTCTTTTTCCCGTTGTCAGAACTATCTTCCTTAGAACCGTCTACACCCAAGGTAAACACTAGCAGGTGAAAGCTTATCTTTTACACAATGTGATGTCAACAACGGCGAGCTCCTGCACGCCAAGTGGTCTCTATCGCATTCGTCCTTTCCCTACTTTCTTTCCGAGGTATCGAGGCATTTGGGGGGCGGCCGAGTCTTCGCTCGCTTCTCTTTTTTCACATGTGCGATGGCTGGGTGTGCCCCTGGACTTTCGCGGGTGCCCTCGTGCGCCAGTTGCTTTGCTTTTCATATTTCTTTTTTTCTCTTTTTCTTTTTAACTCTAAATAGCTACTAAGGTTCTTTCATGATATTTTTTTAATATAAATTCTTATGCTTTATGAAATTAATAATAATAATATTAATGGTAATGGCGTTGGGGGGCTATTGCTAGCCGCGTTCACGTCGTGCTCCCTGTTGGTGGTTCTTTCGGATGAACTAAGAGCTAGGTGATTTTGAATTGTCTCCCTCGGGAGAGCTGGAATGTGTTTCTAAACTGCCGATGCCTTTCGCACCACATTTATTTTATGTGCGACTGCGGGTTCGGATTCCTACAAAGCCTAAGGCCCCTTTTGGTTTGGCTGATGAAGCCGAAAAGTGTTTAGCGGGGGACGGGGAGCTGGTCCTCGACTTCGACGATTAAAAATTTCAAGACAACACGGAAAAGATTTTTTTTATTATTATTATGATTCCTAAAAGGGTGGGCCTTTGGCCCAATGAAGTATAAACCATTAAAAATAATATAAATGATAGTATTTTTTTTTTAATTTTTATGATTAAAAAGTTTAAAAAGTTAGTAGTGATAACAATAAATATTAGTATTAATTTTTTTTAATAAAAATTATGATTAATAATAGTAATAATAAATTTTAGTATTTTTTTTTTTAAAATTTATATAATTAATAATAATAATAATTATTATTATTAGCATTTAATTTTTTTTAAAAAATTATGATTAATAATAGTAATAATAAATTTTAGTATTTTTTTTTTTTAAATTTATATAATTAATAATAATAATAATAATAAATATTAGTATTTAATTTTTATATATATTTAATACTAAAAATAATAAATATTAGGATTTAATTTTTATATATATTTAGTACTAAAAATAATAAATTTTAGTATTTATTTTTTTAAAATTTATATAATTAATAATAGTAATAATAATAAATTTAATAGTAAAAGTAATAAATATTAGTATTTAATTTTTAAAATTGTTTATGATTAATAAAATTAAAAATAGTAATAAAAAATATTAGTATTTATTTTTTAAAAAATTATATAATTAATAATAATAATAATAATAAATATTAGTATTTAATTTTTAAATTTTTTTATGATTAATAAAATTAAAAATAGTAATAAAAAATATTAGTATTTTTTTTTTTTAAAATTTATATAATTAATAATAATAATAATAAATATTGGTATTTTATTTTAATTTTTTTTTAAAATATGATTAATAATAGTAATAATTATATATTTAATAGTAACAATAATAAATATTAGTATTTAATTTTAAAATTTTTATGATTCAGAAAATTAATAATAATAACAATAAATATTAGTATTTAATTTTTTATGATTAATAGTAGTAATAATAATAAATTTAATAGTAAAAGCAATAAATATTAGTATTAATTTTTTAAAATTTATTTAATTTATAATAATAATAATAAATATTAGTATTTTTTTTTATATGATTAATAGTAGTAATAATAATAAATTTAATAGTAATAATAATAAGTATCAGTATTTTTTTAATTATAAATTTTTATGACAAATAAAGTTAATAGTAGTAATAATAGAAATATATTTTTTTGTAGTAAGGTAAGAAATATATGTGTATAAATAAATAAGTAGATAATAGTAGTTATAGTAATAGTGTTAATAAAGTAATAGTAAAGTTATAATAACCAAAGTAATAATAATAATATAAATTCTTATTGGTACTATGTATTATTCAACTATAAATTACTTAAAAATAACCTTTTATTTTAAAGTTACTAGTAGTAGAAAATGTTAAAAAGTAATTAAATAAAAAATAATTTGATTTAAACTCTTAGTGTAACTTTTTAAATGTAAATAATGTTTTATTTCCTGCTATTTTGTGTTTCAATAATTGTATCTATTCATTTCATTATTGATGTTCTAAGAATTGTATATATTCATATGTAAAAAGAAAAATACCACTGTACCATACCACTGAAAATAAATGAAAGTTGTTTTATTATATGAAAAAATATTTTTTCAAATTAAGAGCTCCATTGCTAAAAAATAAGCTTCAAAGTTAAAAAGCGAGAACATTCTTTAAAAATACGTTATATTAATAATAAAAAAAAAGAAGTAGATATATTTTTTATTTAACATATATAAATTGTAACTATTATATTCTGAATGAAATATCTAAAATAAATGACGGATAAATAATTAATGTAAATATCTAGGAAAAAAGTGACGTACTTTATGAATATGGCGATGAACATCAAAAAATATGCCTGGCAAATAAATTCAAAGATTCCGATGGCATTTGAGATGCAATAGAGTTTTTAAAAAATAAATAACAGGTAACGTAGGCGTTTGAAGAGAAATAAATATTTTTTATAATTTAACAATCTAAACACGCTGATTAACAGCGGTAGCATTAATAACCGTAAATAAAAATATAATTTTTTTCTAGCATAGGTTCTTAAAGGTGGTCAACGTCAACAATTAGACCGTATGATATACTTTTTATACTTAAAGTTATGCTCAGCAGTAGAACTAATACCCTTACACTGTAATTACTATTAGACACAAGACATCACCATACAGCTAAAGTGATTCATCTTTCAGAGACATGTGTTTGGACGGAAAGATAGATAGAAGAAAATCAGATCATTTTCTATCACACTCGTATGAATATATTCTTTCTTTTCTTTCCTCCGTATTTAAAATTTAACACTTTTTCCAGAAAAAAAAAGTGATTCTTTTAGCAACCCTCCCACCCATCCCAAAGGACTCACCTCGAATTATACCGGCGGATTGTGTACCACACTCAACCAAATTTTTTCTTTGCACATCCGAACACATGTAATTCCTAAATGTATAGTTTAAAACAAAATATAAAACTAAAAGTAATTAATCAGCTAATTTTAATATTCAATTTAGATACCATGCTATCCGATGTAATCCAAACTCCGAAAGCACCATGTATTCTTTTATGTATTGCAATTCAGAAAGCTAGTAGTGATATGATTCAACAAAAACGTTCTCGAATGGTGCTTCTTAAGTTTGAATTTTTTTGATAGTCTGTGGATCAATGTACTTTCTCTCCTCTTTTTTCTCTTGTTGATTGATTGACTTTTTGTGTGCCGTTTTTGGTACTTTTGTTTTGTGTGCACAGATTCGCTCTTCTACTACTATCTCTCAAAATGGGTAAGGATAAGGTACATATGAACCTGGTGGTGGTCGGCCACGTCGACGCCGGCAAGTCCACTGCCACCGGCCACTTGATCTACAAGTGCGGCGGTATCGATAAGCGCACCATCGAAAAGTTCGAAAAGGAAGCTGCCGAAATCGGTAAGGCCTCTTTTAAGTACGCCTGGGTGCTCGATAAGCTCAAGGCGGAGCGCGAGCGTGGCATCACTATCGATATCGCCCTCTGGAAGTTCGAGTCGCCAAAGTCCGTGTTCACCATCATCGATGCCCCCGGCCACCGTGACTTCATTAAGAACATGATTACCGGCACCTCCCAGGCTGATGCCGCTGTTCTGATGATCGACTCCACCCAGGGTGGCTTCGAAGCCGGCATTTCCAAGGATGGCCAGACCCGCGAGCACGCTCTCCTCGCTCACACCCTCGGTGTGAAGCAGATGGTGGTGTGCTGCAACAAGATGGATGACAAGACCGTGACTTTCAGCCAGGACCGTTACAACGAGATCAGCAAGGAGGTCGGCACGTACCTGAAGAAAGTCGGCTACAACGTCGAAAAGGTGCGCTTCATCCCCATCTCTGGCTGGCAGGGTGACAACATGATCGAGAAGTCCGACAACATGCCCTGGTACAAGGGCCCTACCCTGCTGGAGGCTCTTGACCTGCTTGAGGCCCCGAGCCGCCCCGTCGACAAGCCCCTCCGCCTGCCCCTTCAGGATGTGTACAAGATCGGCGGTATCGGAACGGTGCCCGTCGGCCGTGTGGAGACCGGAGTGATGAAGCCCGGAGATGTCGTCACCTTTGCCCCCGCCAACTTGACCACCGAGGTAAAGTCCATCGAGATGCACCACGAGACCCTGGCCGAGGCTGTCCCCGGTGACAACGTGGGCTTCAACGTCAAGAACGTGTCCGTGAAGGACATCCGCCGTGGCAACGTGTGTGGCAACTCCAAGAACGACCCCCCGAAGGAGGCCGCGGACTTCACCGCCCACGTCATCATTCTGAACCACCCTGGTCAGATTAGCAACGGCTACGCCCCTGTGTTAGACTGCCACACTTGCCACATCGCTTGCCGCTTCGCTGAGATCGAGTCCAAGATTGACCGCCGCTCTGGTAAGGAGATCGAGAAGAACCCGAAGTCCGTCAAGTCTGGTGATGCCGCCATGGTCAAGATGGTGCCCCAGAAGCCCATGTGCGTCGAGGTGTTTAACGACTATGCCCCCCTTGGCCGCTTCGCCGTCCGCGATATGCGCCAGACCGTCGCCATCGGTATCATCAAGGCCGTGACAAAGAAGGATGCCAGCGGCGGCAAGGTCACCAAGGCTGCTGCCAAGGCCGGCAAGAAGTAAGCCCTGCTCCGAAAGTGATCGCCGCAAGGCGTGCACCAAGGTACTGAGTTAGATTGTGAGCGACTGAATTTATATGCATTTCCGTTTCCGTATTGTCACGATACCTAATGTTTTTAAGAACAAGAAAGAAAAGAAAAAAAAAGAAAAAAATAATATAAAGCTACCTCATCTCGTTTTACGACTAAGTCACTTCGATAAATGGCGACAATGCGATGAGAATCACTTTAATAAATAAAAAAAAAGAAGCCAAAGGTACTGATTGTCACTCTTTTTGCAGAGTACAAGTGCGACGGCACATCAACCCCCTCCCCTTACCACTTTCAACGCGTACCTTGCACTACTACCTCCATCCTGCGGAAAGCTGACAGACATCGTGTTCTCCTCCCTTTTCTTTATCTTCTTCTTTTTTAATCCTCACTGCACAGTACACTGTTATAATGAAGTCGTTTTCATGAGGTTGCACGAGTAGGGCTGCTACACCAATCTCCTGGCGCCTCCTATGGTTTGAAAGCTAAGCTGTTTCCTGTGGCCCGCACAACTTACAGATGTCATGAATGAAGCGCTGTGCAACGGCCTATACAGGAGTCAAAAAAAACAACAACACTACTAGTTGCGACAATAAGAAGTGTAAATCAGATGATAAGGACACAATGAGTCAAAATTCGTCTTTTGTACGTCACTCTTCTTGAAGGATTGGTAAAGGTGTGCTCAGTAGAAATCATGACGGTGCAACCGGTGGTTGCCGACTTCGCCATGAACGAAAAGACAACACAGTCGACGCAGCACGTGTTTGGTGTAGTTTCCTCGTCAAGCCAGGACCTCTCAGGCGTCTGTTCTGCTTCGCCTGCTGGTGCAAAGGTGCAAGGAATTAGGAACTTGCAACATATTCGCCTTGTTTGGTGGTGTGGAAAGAAAAGGCAAAGGTTGAATAACAGACAAATTCAGAAGTAGCAGAGTTCTCAGTCCAGTCTTTTACGCCTAAGCACAAAGTGGTGTTATCTGTATCTTTTTTTTATGTGTAAACAGATGTTGCTCCTGGGACTTCAATTGCGGGCTGTAGTAGCTGCATTCCCCATGCCAGTTATATTGCTGCCATTCTC
>JASAOA010001177.1:0-13800 GCA_030849815.1 Vickermania spadyakhi | reverse complement strand
TCTCTCTGCTGAAGAAGAACTGGCAGAACCTCAAGTCGGCCTACATCAAGTCCACCATGGGCAAACCCCAGCGTATCTACTAAGACGATTGATGAAATGTCGGTGAAATAAACTAGGCACCCGTTGGTAGTAGGACAGACGCGCTGATCGTGGTGAAAGGAGAGAAAGAGGGACAGACGTGCTCTCCCAGACCCAACGCTGCACACCGTGCCGGCGTGGTGTTCTCTCTCTTTCTCACGTTCCGTGTGTGCTGTGTGTGCCGCCCCACTCGTAATGGCTATTGTTTTCTATATGAAGGTCTCCACCCTTTTTTGGTCGTTTTTTTTCTGATTTTTATTGGGTAAAAAAGAAATACGAAATGAATAATACTAATAAGATTCAAATTCTATGGAATACCAAGATCGATCTTTAAAAGGGAAAAAAAAAATAGAAACAGAAAATGCATTCTTCTATTCGCTTCACTCTCTCTCTCTCTCTCTTCTTCGCTTCATCTCATTATTTTCAATTTTCTTTTCTCGTTCTTTCACTATATATTTAACCTTACCCTAACTTTTGATATCCGTTCTAGTTATTATTGACTACTAGAATCGAATATATCTTGTGTTGCGGGGATAGCCATACACAAGGCGGAAACAAACGGATTTTTTTGTGGCACATTTTCAATTCAAGTACACATTTTTCTTTTTCTTTTTCTCGGATCGTCTAAAATTTAAGTGACGAAATATTTTATCGAAGCGAATAATAAGAATAATAATAAAAAGTAGCCCTTTAACACTAACTACTTAAAAAGAAAACTATTAGGATATTATTTATATTTTTATATTTTTACTGTGCTTTTAAATTTTTGTTCGGTAGGAGATCATTATATTGATCACCCTTTGAAAATTTTATTAAATTGTTTGGATTTATATTTTAAGTAGTTAGTTGATATCTGCCCATTAGTCCCAAGACCCAGCCAGCCTTCTGGAACGCACGTTGTATTGTCTTGGTCACTATTTTAGATTGGAATACTTTCATTCCCTACTCCCATCGAGTTGGCATTGCGCATCTGGATCCCGAACCACTAGCGAGATCCTACGTGAAACGAGCCAGTGGGACAGGACGCAGAAAAAACGAAGGCAGAGAGAAGATCCTATTGAGTCCCCACGCACACCAAATTGGAATTATCGTGCAGAGGAAAAGAAGAATTACCAAAGTCGCGCAGCACACCTTACCTACGCAACTTGCTGATATCTCTTTCTTGTGCTGGTTGTTCTTCTTGACGTAAGAGAGTATTCTGAACGGTATTTATCTTGAGTTGAAGCTCGTTCTTTGATATCTCCCGTCTTTTTTTTATTGTTGGTGCTGCTTTTTTGATTTTTTATCTCTCTTTTTATCTTTCTGGCCTTATCGTTTTCTCGAATCGCTTCATCCATTTTTATTAATTTCCAAGCTCTCTTCCCAGTGGACGATTGCCCTCAGAATTCGTGCTGCACAGCAATAGTTCTTCAGTGTTAAACTATTGTTTTTATTGATATTATTATTTTCCAGTTATCTTATTATTATCTTATTATTACTCGGTCTTCACAGAAAGAACCAGATCTATCACCACACCCATTGAAAAGAACCTACTCCTTACACAGAGGTGTCTCGGTGGTAGTTTTGTTGTATTAAATCTTAATACTATTATATTTATACTTTTTTTTTATTGTTTTTCCCTCTCTCTCTCTCGCTCGTATTGAGACTACGGCGGTCAACTTTGTTTCGGTGCCTCTCATGTCTTCGGACACCCCCGCGCCGCGTCTGGTGTCAGAGGACAGCGGTAACGTCTTCCTCCGCGCGCTCCCGTCCCTGAGCGCCAATCTTTTGCATCTGCTCTACTTCCTCTTTGAACAGCGGAGTTTGACCGGGTCTTCGCAGGGCTCCCTCGCCGAAGACAGGTTTCCGTCCACCGCCCTCCCATCCCCAGAGCTCAGCGTCGCGCCAGGGACGCGAGGGGCAGCTGGGTGCGCTGGGTTAGCCACGAGCACCAGCAGCCATGCAGGAGAGGGTGGTCTCCTTTCCATCTGCGGCTGTCGAAGCCTTGCCTCGCCCTACCCGCATGTCGTCCTCTACGCGGAGGAGCTCGACGAGGAGCGCCGCACGGGTGGGGACTCCGCGGCCTACGCCATCACCCGCCTCGAGCAGCTGCTGTGTACGGAGGAGATCGAGGCTGCCTTCCTCGAGCACTTCTATCTTCGTGCGCTAGAGACCGAGGGACCACTCGCGAAGGGGATGCAGCGCTGTGAACTGGACGCGACGGTGCGGGAGCTCTTTCACCAGTTCTTTCAAGACGCGCAGCGCTGCACCTTCGACGTGCTGCAGGTGATGGATGGGGACGAGACGGCGGGTCTTCCCGACGCGGTGCGGCATGCGCTTGGCTTCTGCCCTCCCGCCTTCCCGAGTCCGAGCGAGTCGTCGCTCTCCTCCTCCCCGCTGCAGCAAGAGGCCGCGGCGGCACTGCAGTTTCTGACCAGTTTGGCCTTCAACTGCCCCAGCTCCTGCATGTCCGCCGCCGCGCACCTCGTCCTGGCCAATGTCACAGCGAAGCGTCAGCTGCTCCGCCGGCAGGCCGAGTCCAGNACTTTCCGGTCGCCGAGGACCTGCGTCTCTCCGTGATAGGGCACGTGCAACGCCAGTACCAGAAGCTCACTGCGGGGGAGAAGACGTCGCCTCTCCCGCCCGTGACGCTGGACGACGAGTCGTCACACAACCGAAGCCGAAAGTCGAAAGGGCAAGGGCAGGCGCTCAGTGAGAGCAACTCGAAGGCGTCGGAGATGCTGAAGGCGGAGGAGCGGGCGGTGAGACTGCAGTACATGGAGCTCTTCGCTCGCCTCGATGAGGCGGAACAACGACGCCGCATTCGATACGCCGGGGAAACGCTGCAGTTCCGCGAGTCCGCGATGGAAACGGAGCGGGCCGTGATGCTCACTCCCTGGGACACCGTGTTGTGGGTGCGGGGCAACGGGTCGGTGCACTTGGAGTCGGCGCAGGCGGTGGCGGAGGAGGAGCCGCTGCTGCTCGGCCATCCCGTCCGTGCGTCGTCTCGTCCCCACTCCCACCGTCCGGTCTGCTACACCGCACCTCGACGACACTCGGCAGCGCTGCCTTTGCTGCAATACATGCTCACACGCACGGAGGAGGAGGCAGCGGAGGTGATGTCGGAGCTCGTGAACACCGCACGGCAGGCACTGCAGGCATCCGACCTGGCCGAGAAGCGCCGACTGCCGGTGCAGCAGCGTCTGGCGCTGCTGCAGGGCTTATCGCAGTGCCACGTGCTCCATCGCTCTCGCACGCACCTCACCCGAAAGGAGATCTTGTGCTCCGTCTTCACGGAGTGCGGTGAGTGCCCCAGCTACTACGGGTTGCTCGTCTCCACCTCGTCGCACTTCTTGGCCACCCATCATGCCGCACAGCGCTTCCTCTTTTTCCACGACGGCCCGCTGTCGATCGAGTCCCGGCTGATGCTGGCGGTGATGACGGCGAGCCGCCAGCGCTGCGCCTACCTCGTTCGGCGGTACGCCACCTTGTTCTGGCTCTACGTCTCTCGTGTGGCGATGCGGGAAGAGTGCGAGTGTTGGAGCGACGAGGACAACGACGGGCTGGAGGAAGGCGCCGGGTCCGGCAGGAGCTGGGGCGAACGCCGGCAGCGCTGGCTCACGCATGGCCCACCGCCCCGGCTGCGAGCGGCTCAGCCGTGGATGGAGATCGCAGCGCTGCAGCCCTGGCGGTTCTCGGAAGCGAATGTGCAGAAGACGCTGGCGGAGGGGTGGACCGTGCCGCAGCTGTTTCAGCTCACCGCTCTCATCGCCAGCACGCTGTCGTTGAGCAGCTTCACGATGGGACTGCTGGTGCCACCCGAGCCCTGGACCGCCACCGTGTTGCCCTCTGCCTTGCAGCAGCGCATCGAGCAGAGCTGCGCCGCGGCAACGGGCGGCAGAAGTGCGGACGCCACAAGTGCGAAGTCCCACCGAGGCGATGCCCGGGCCAATTTGTTGGAGCAGTATGCAGGGCCCGACACGGTGCCGCTGGAGCTGCGAAGCAACTGCCCTGCGACGTGGCTGCTGCAGAGCTCGGACTTTGAATGGCAAGAGAAGGGAGCGGTGTGCATGGAGCAGTTCTACCCAGGGATGGCGAGCTTATTCCTCGAGGAGCAGGACTGCTGGCGAGACTCCATCGCCCAGCTCAACCCCTCTGATGCAGCCGGCATCTCCGAGTCGATCACCACCCCAGAGTTTGCCTTCAGCGCGCTCTACGCCTACGTGCTGAACATTCTCGGTTACATCGTCGCGGACTACGAGCTCATCAACATCAACACCGTTATCCATCGCACACCCAAAACCTTTGCACAGCAGATGGTGGTGCGACCGGAAAAGATGGCCAGCAGCGCCAGTCTCTTCTGTGACGCCCCGGCGGTTCGTGGCGCCCGCCCCTCGGAGCGATCCACCCGAAGTCCCTCGCTCGAGCTCCCAGCCGCACTGTGGGAGGTCATCGTGGAGCACTTCCGGCGCGAGTCGCAGCTGGTCGCGGTCGCGGAGCTGCGGTCCCCCAGCAGTGGCACCCATGCGGATGTCGCCGCGGCGCCGGACCCGCCACCGGCCGGTGTCCCTGGGCGGGTAGCGGAGTGGCTGGCGGGGTTCCAGGCTCCCCCGCACGACACGGTGAAGGCGAGGGGGCGGGCAAGGGCGGAGGGAGGCTCTGCCGACGATTCTTTGGAGGATCGCAGTGAGGATGCGCTGCACTGCGCCGTCACGCTGCAGCGAGAGAAGCTTCTGCTGCACGTCGCGACCACCGCAATGATGGCACGCCGCGATGCGCTGCTGCACCTCCTTTTGTACGCCATGTCCTCGTATTTGCATAACCTGTAGAAGTCGAGCTTCACTGCTATTGCTCTGTCTCTCTTGCTCGTTCCTTTTTTTCGCCACCCATCCCAACGCGTTCGTTTGAGAGAGAGGCTCCTGTTTAAACTATTTCACGTAAATCTGGGCATACAGAGAACGAGAAAAAAAAAAAAGAAGCAAAGTACTGCTGAACCAAACTGTTTTCCCCAAAGGCATTCCCTGCAGTACAGCTTGAGTTCTCTCTTGCACATCAATTCATGCCTTACCCTATTCGTCGTCAAGCCGAATCAACTTATTATTATTATTATTTTTATCAAAAAAAAAAGGAGAAAGAACATCTCGGACATGAAACCAATTTTTAATTCTAATGCATTAAATCTCCATCACTCGTAATCATGCTCGACAACCATAAACGACAAACGATGACTCTACAGTGGACCGCATGCTGTCTCTCGTTATTGCTTTTTCTGTGAGCCTTACTTTCTGACAATGAGTCTTTTTCTTTTCTCTTTTCTCTTTTTTCTTTTCGTTGCAATGCATGCTGGCTGTTTTCTGACATCCTTATATATTATTATTATTATTATTTATTGTTGTCCTTCTTGGTGTCATAGCAGCAGGTTATTCTTCTAACGAAGTGCCTTAAACAAAACTATTAAGACCGTTGCTCTTTCACAAGAAGATCTTCTTCCTCTCTTTTTTTTTTTCGTTGTGAACTTTTCTTCGCTGCTCTTTCTATTTCTTAGTGTTAGGAGAAGTCCAGTGAAGCCTAGTAAATCGTTCAGTTAGTAGCTTTAAGGTTTCAGGTGCTCTTTTTCTTTTGCTTTCGCTGTTGTGGTTGTGTTCTTCTGTATTCAAGCACTGGTGGAATCCGACAGTGTTTCAATTGAAAGATTGAAAGCAATTAAGTAAGCATTTTCTTCAATCTTCGATTGAATTAAGTGGCGTACGCATCTATCTACTCTTCCAACCACACGCATAAGCGCTTTAGAAAGAAAAAAAGGAGAAAGACGGTCCGTTTGACCATTTCATTTTCATAAGGTACTACTAGCGCAGCACACCTTGTATTTTTCAAAGTTATTATTACTATTATTTCATTTTTTAGTGTTGTTGTTGTTCTTGTGTTATTTTTTAATAAAACCTGCAAAACTGCGCAGGGCAACGGCTCTCTTGAATTGTTCATCCAGACATCCATTCCAGTGTACCCATTCATCCATTGGTTTCACAAACGGCAGTTAACTTAGGATCTTGTGCCGCCGATAGTCCCTTCCAAGAGAAGAAAAGAAAGTAATAAAAGCCTTTAGAGATATTAATAACATTTAACGTTCTCAAGACGTTAAACGTCTTGCGTTCAGGAGCCTCATCACTAGGAGTCTTCCAGTAGCACAGCGTAAGTCCGCCTTTAGAGAGGAGGGCAGAATGGACGGCGGAGACGACTTCGGTGCAGATGATTTCATCTACAAGGAGTACGTCATTGATGACACCTTGGACCCCATCAATCGTCTGGCCAAGCACTACAATTCAGATTTTTCACTTCTCCGTTTAGGCCTTGTGCGGGAGTTATGTAGCACCTGCGAGTCGGCTGGGTACACCGAAAGCGTCAAGATCATCGTGCCGCTGCTCTCGCACTTCACGCGCGATGTCGAGCCCGGCGTCCGTCAGGCGTTAGTGGAGCAGCTGCCCGCACTGGCGACGTACTTTGTAGAAGACGGAGGCGACGAGGGCTACGATCATCTGCTCAAGACGTTCTTACCCATGGGCTTCGAGCTGCTGGTGGACCGCAATGTGGAGGTGGAAACCTTCGCGCTGACGACCATTCAGGCTATGGCCGAGCTTGTCCACCCCGAGGACGTCGAGGCGCACCTCCTCTCTGTCGTCATCGCTCTCGCGCACGACGAGCGGGCGGAGGACTACCGCGTCGCGGCGGCGCAGCTCTTCAACCAGCTGGCCTTCAAGCTGGGCAAGGAGTTTTGCATGACGCAGGTCATCCCAGAGCTGGAGCTGCTCTCCAGTGATTCGAGCTTCTCGGTGCGAAAGACAGTGGCGAAGTACTTGGGTGGCGTGGCGAAGGTAGTTGCGGGGGAGGGGGTGCAGGACGCGGTGCTCACCCTCTATCTCACGCTGTGCCGCGATGACGTGTGGGGCGTGCGGCAGGCCTGCGTGGAGGCCTCTGAGGACATCTCGCTCGCGGTAAGCGACTCGGCGCGTGTAGGCAAGCTGATTCCCATGTACAAAGTCTTCCTCGAGGACCCTTCTAGATGGGTCCGCAACCGCGCCTTTGAGTTCCTGGGACGCTTTATTCACACCCTGCGCTCGGAGGACATCGCGCCAGAGCTGTTGCAGAGCTTCATTGGCATGGCGTTCCAGGCCGAGATCGCGGACCCCGAGCTCAGCGAGTACTGCGCCTACTTCCTCCCCGCTGTGGTGCAGGCGATTGGCCGAGAGCGCTGGTCGACCGTGCGCGACGCGTACGCGACACTCGTGAAGGATGTCCAATGGAAAGTCCGTAAGTCGTTGGCGTACTCGTTGCACGAGCTGGCGGTGCTGCTCGGCACTGAGCTGACGGAGGAGTACTTGGTCCCGGCCTTCGACATCTTGCTCCGCGACCTGGACGACGTCAAGCTGGGAGTCGTGCTGCATGTGGAGAAGTTCCTTCAAGTCGTCTCCATGCCCGTGCGGGAAGCACTGGTGCCGTCTCTCTGCCGCGTACCGCTGGACAGTGAGAACTGGCGCTTGCGGAACGAGGTCGCGAAGCGGATTGGTGAGGTAGGCGTGCTGCTCACCCCTGGCAGCCACGGGTTCTCTAGCGTCATCGCCCTGGTGCTGCGTTTGCTGGACGACAGTGTGATGGCGGTTCGTGCCTCCACGTACAAGCCCGCGGCGATGATTCTGAAGCACCTCTCCGATAGCAAGCAGAGTGAGCTCTCCAACTACCTCAACACCATCATCAGCCTGGCCGACCGTCCCTCGTTTCAAGGGCGGCAGATGTATGTGTATGTCGTGCAGTGCACCGCTCAGGTGGGGGCTGACTACCTCATCCAGACATCGCTGCTGGATGGCCTCGTGCAGCTGTCCCAGGACAAGGTGGTGAATGTGCGACTGGTGGTCGAGACCATCCTCAACTCCACGTTCCTCAAGTCCTCCAAGTGGAAGGATCACCCCAAGGTGGTGCAGTGCGCTAAAAACTTGAGAAAACTGAAGGATGATCTGCAGGAAGAGGGTTAAAAGCAAAAGCCGTGCTATGATTTAGTGTTGTCTGTCTGCCGTATAGGAGCAGCGGCCACTATGCCCATGAAGAATGAGAATTATGGTGTGCGTGTTTGTGTGTTTGTCTGTGGCCTGCAAAACCGCATTTCTCACACGTCAACAAGATAGGATGAGAGAAGAACACAGAGAACCCAACAGCAACGAAAAGAAAAAATAATAATAATAATAATAGTAATACATAATAAATCAAGAAATGGTAAAAAAATATATATTTACGGAAATACAGAAGAACTGAAACGGGAAATCGAGAAGAAGAAGAAATGGTAGGAGGACTGCCAACAAGGAAACCAAAGCGAAATGAACAAGTAGAGGGAGTTCTCTGTAGAGAATTTCCACTGAGCAAGATGGGTTGGTTTAGTGCTTAACAGTCCCGAATGCTTAAAGAAAGCATTTCATTCTTATTTCATTTGTTTTTTCTCAGAAAAGAAAAGAAAGCAACAACAAAACATCATTTTTATCCGTATTAGCTTCTTTGTTGCATGGGCGGTCTTTCGAAAGAAAAAAAATGGTGATCGTATATAATGAATTTAGCGTGGTTCGTTTTTCATTTGGAACTACCTCTCTCTTCTATGATGCTTTCTTAGTGTACGCTCTACGAGCCCTAACTACGCAGCTGCACCTCATCAGTTCTTACACACGTGTAAAGACTACATGCTGGCAGAGTCGAATAGCAGTCACGATGGTGTAGCTGGAAGTGCTCTCTGTTTCTCAAAGAAAAAAAAAAACACAAACATCATCTGTATTTTAGTTGGTTTATTATTATCTTTTTTTTTTTTTTAAGTATCATTATTGTTATTATTATTAATGCTACCTATAGCGGCAAGATACGTAAATAAATTTCTCCCTCACTCCGTGTAATTCTTAATAGTATCAGTGCACAACGTGTTCAGCACCGAACGAAGAGAACCCAACTACTGGAGAAGAGATCAACGAAAAATAGAGTGAAAATACATTAAAAACAAGGAAAAAGATTGAAGGAACACTCACAATGAACAACAGCTGAAGTGATCATCCTTATTGTATGTTTATATGCAACAGTAAATGCTATTATAGCGTTTGTTTTACTGCCGCTGTTCTCTTTCTTTGTTTTTTTTTATATCCATTTCCTCAGATCGCATCTCTCTTTGACACATTTTACTTCTTTTTTTTTGCGTTTGACATTCGATAAAAAAAAATAACAACAACGACAGAAAAAAGAAAAAGAAGATCAGCGGAAAAATAACGTAGATAATAATAATAAAAAATAAAAAAGATATCTATAAAAAGGCACCACAAGATTAAAAGAGTGCAATCGACAGAGTGACTGAGACGGGGAGCTCCCCTCCCTATCTCTCTCTCCTCTCTCTCCCTACTATTCCACTACGGTACGTGAAGTACCGCAAGTGGCGTTCACTAGTTCAGTTTTGAACTGGATGACGACTAACTTGCATCGCATGAGAAGGAAAAAAAAACAACTCGTTTCAGTAGAAGCGTGTGTATTCCATTTGATAATGTGATCCTAAATGTGTGTGCGTCAGGTTAAGGCTTCTATTGCTTTCCTTCATCTTCTTTTTCTCTGTGTTGCGTTTAAAAACGGAATGTACCCCACCAAAAACAACAAAAAGGGGAGAGGTACAACAAGCTACCACTGTTGCGGTTATATTCAATCAAGGGGTGGGAGTGCCATCACACTTCCTTCAACACTTCAACAAAGGAGAAGTTATTTTATAGGTTTCCCGTTTGTATCTATTTTGTTTTTGTTAAGGACGGATACTCTTTCCATTAGCCCATTGGATTGGGTCTCATTCGTTTTGTCTTGTGATTCTTACTAGTAAGAGAGATTTATATTCTCTTCTTGGTGTTTGCGGAGCGGTGAGGCGAGGTGCGCTGATCCATTTTTTGCGTTCCGCTTAAAAGCACCATTATTCTAAAGAGTTTTTTTTTTTGTAGACACCAACGGAGGAGAGTAAGGATAGATCAAATTCGAGGAGATCAGCGATCGAGAGCGCTGCACTCTGCTCATGCCCGCGAAGAAGCCGCTGCTCAAGCGAGGGAAGCTTTCTCCTGGTTCGAATAGTCATCTGGCCAGCAATGCAACCCCCTCCGCTCCACTTCCGACAGAGAGTGCGATTCGAAACTCGAATGCAGAGCCCCATTCACTGCAGCCGAAGCCTCAAGCCATCGCGATGCGACGTCTCCACCCACCCCCTCCGCCCGCCAGCAGTGGCGGCTCGCCGATGTACCCGCAAGAAGCGACTCCTTCCAGTCGAAACACGAGCCACCCCAACGCTATTCAGCCCTCGCAGTTCTTGCGGGCGGTGCAGATGATCAACGCGATGGTGAGCAGTGAGCGCGCGCAGGCGGAGCGTGAGAGTGGCCGAGGCCGTTCTGCTGGCTGGGTGACTCTCTGGAGAGAGAGACCGCAAGGGGGTCCCCAGAAGGAGAGTTTCCTCATGCAGCCGGTGTGGTGCTTATCGGACGGCGAATCCATTGCGGTGGTGGACTTCAACGGCACCGACGTGCACCATAACTACAAGGAGAACATGAAAAAATACATGGCAGAGCGTGCGGAGCAGCAGCAGTCGAACAACGGGAGCCCACCTGGTATAGCCATCTGGCTCGAGATCGATATTCTCAATGATTTCAAGACGAGTGGAGCGCTGCCTTTGGCGCCGAACATGTTAGCGGCTCTTGTGCTGCGGGAGCCCGCAAACAAGACGATGGCGTGGGCGGTCGCAGGCTCCACTCAGAAGTTAGACGCTCACGTGTTTCACTTCTGCAAGCCAAAGGCACTGGTGCTCCTTCTGCGTGGGGCGCCGCTCGTGCAGTCCGTGTTGGAAGAGATGTGCAACGGGTACCTACCGCCTTTCATGGAAGACAGCTACCCCAGTGGTGTGCGGTTCGAGGGGCGTTGGTGCTCCCCTGCACAGCCGCCACGTGTTGGTGCCAAGGGGCCGGGGCGTCACAGCCCGCACCCCACGCTGCAGCCGCCCACCGTGCACCGCCTGTTTTGTCCCGTGGTGCCTGAGGAGTCGTCCCCGGAGCTCTCTGCAGCCGAGGCCGCTGTGTGGCACGACTTGTTCCCCGCCGTCGAAGCCGCGCGACAAGACGCCTTGCGAGAGCGCGAGCTCGGTGCCGTGGCCTTCCCTCCGGTGATCGTGGAAGAGATGCAGCAGGTCATCCAACACAAGTTTCCCGTGTACACCGCCTTGCCGAGGAGCGCACCACCATCGTCGACCTCCCCCGTGCCGCAGAATGTCTTGATGGGGACGCCCTTTGCGGGGCGTGGCCAACGGCTGGGCGGTAAGATGGACGAGGCGGAGGCGCGACGCCGAACGCTGCAGCACGCCGCGTCGGAGAGACGCAGCGGGTCGATGTCGCACCTCCAGGGCGCCAGCCTGAGCTGCTCATCGGCTTCGATCCCGCGAACGGCTGCAGCGCGACACCAAGGCCATTGGCGCACCGCACCAGGCGGTCCTGGTGTGCAGAGGGAGGCCGCGAGCTACATTGGGGACCTGATGGCCACGGGGCCGGTGTTTGGGAAGGTGTGGACGGCGTACCTGCAGCAACGAGAAGCCTTTTTAGCCACGCCGAACGGCCGCACGGCCCCCGCCTGCCCTTCACTCTGTTCCTCCGTCACCATTTACACCCCGCAGGGGAAGCTGAAGCTGGAGCGCGCTGTACCGCAGCCCGACCCCCGCGAGGCGACGCTGGCGCTGAAGACCGTGACGGTGGGGGACTGCCGAAACTCTTTGCTGAGGAGCGCCTTAGGCCGCGCGATGCGGTTGCGGCCGGAGACGATACAGCTCGTCTTTGCACCAAACACCCCCGGTCTTGCGGAGGACGTCGTGCTGCAGAGCTCCGAAGCGGTGCTGCGTCTCCTCACACGCCGTAAAAGTCACTAAGAGAAGCAACGATCTTTTTTTTCCCCTTTTCCTTGTTTGGCGCTCATTTTCCCTAAAAAGGGTCAATTTCTCATCTGAAAATCCTTTTTTCCGAAGAAAAAAAAAAGCCTCCTCATAAAGATAAATCTCTGGTTGTGTAGCGTGCCTCTTCTTGGACTCAATTGATGTTTCGGCTGGACACGCTTCAGCAATCTTCTGGATTCAACAGCGAAGCATGAAAAAAAAAAAAGGTAGAAATTGATCATTTTCTTTAAACCCGCACAGAAGTAGTTGACTAATTCCGCCGTTGAATGGTAAACGTAAAAAAGAGAAGATGACTTGCAAAGTGGAAAGTTCGAAGGAGGCGAAGTGACGGTAGCAAATTAGCTTTAGGCAAAGCCAACCCGCGAACAAGAATGGAGGCGTCCAGACAGCGTACCGCTGCGCGCTCCTTAGTAGATTATCAATTCAATTATCGAATATATATATATATATATATGTATATATACATCTATATATGTATAAATGTACTTGTAATTGTTTGTTTTATAGTTTAACCCTTCGCAGACGGAAACAAATTCTTTCTGCACCTGGTCGTTGTACCACCTCCTCCACCCACCACTGAATGCACTACTGTAACCTCCCACACTGGGAAGACTCCACACACACTGACGTGGCACACTGACGTGCCTCGTGAACAGCCCTTCCACATGAGTGGCTGCTGCTGCGACTTTCTGCTCTTCTCTTCCTTTGATTCGTTTTTTTAAATTGTTTTCTTCATGTTCCTCTTCTTCCTTGACATCATAAAATGGGGCTAGAACGCTATTTTATCCCTCTTTCTTTCACCACCAAACCACACCCCCTTTGAAGATCTCGGATGTTCTGCAAGGCACGCTTCCTACACGGCGCCGCGCTCGGCTCAACGCTTCGCGCGTCTGCCCCCATCGTGACGGAGTTGAAGAACGCGGTGGTCCAGACGAATAAAAAGACGATGGCGCAGATCAAGGAGCTCAAGACCAAATTTGGTGACACGAAGCTGAGCGAGTCGACCATCTCGACGTCGTACGGCGGCATGCGGAGCGTGATGGCCATGGTGTATGAGCCCTCGCTGCTGGACCCCCAGCTGGGTATCCGCTTCCGCGGGCTGACGATCCCGGAGTGCCAGGCGAAGCTCCCCAAGGCAGCGAATGGCGAGGAGCCCCTGCCCGAAGGCATGCTGTGGCTGCTGCTCACAGGGGAGCTGCCGACGGAGCAGCAGGTGCAGGCGCTGAGCGCACACCTGCACGAGCGCGCCGACCCCGCCGCGATCGCTGCGGCACAGAAGGCTGTCGCCGCCCTCCCCCGCAACGCCCACCCCATGACGTGCCTGTCCACTGGGCTGCTGGCCCTCCAGACCTTCTCCAAGTTCCACGCGGCGTACGAGACCGGTGCGTCGAACCGGACGACGTACTGGGAGTACGCGCTGGAGGACGCGCTCGACTGCATTGCCCGGACGCCTGCGCTTTGTGCGATGATCTACAACTCCGTGCGGACGGGCAAGGTGGAGCTGGCGTCACCGTCGGACCCGAACCTGGACTGGGCGGCGAACTTTACCCAGATGATGGGCTTCAAGAGCCCCGAGGTGATGGAGTGCATGCGCCTCTACCTCTCTATCCACGTGGACCACGAGGGCGGCAACGTGTCGGCGCACACCACCACGCTGGTCGGTTCTGCGCTGGCGGACCCCTACCTGTCCCTGGCAGCGGGGATCAATGGCCTTGCCGGGCCGCTGCACGGGCTCGCGAACCAGGAGGTGCTGTCGTGGCTGATGGAGA
>JASAOA010001176.1:0-13766 GCA_030849815.1 Vickermania spadyakhi | reverse complement strand
ATCCAGAGGAAATTGTGATTCGCATTGAAGGGGATTTGTGGGGAGGGGTGCTTTCTGAGCAGCATGATGATCTGTATGCGGCGTTTCTAAAAGATCTTAGTGAAGCCGTTGGTATACAACCCGAACAAATAGAAAAACTAGCTTTTGAAACAGGAAGTTTAGTCGCAAAGATAAAGATTCGTGATTGCCCATTATCTACTGAAGAACTTCGAGAAATTCTTCTGCGCCACCACTACCCACACACTCGAGCTTTGTACGTAGAGCATGATGCGTTGAGTGTCGAGAGGGATCGCGATCCT
This sequence comes from Vickermania spadyakhi, assembly GCA_030849815.1. NCBI lineage: Eukaryota > Euglenozoa > Kinetoplastea > Trypanosomatida > Trypanosomatidae > Vickermania > Vickermania spadyakhi. Next base: position 13,467 of record JASAOA010001176.1, on the reverse strand, counting down.
GTGCTGTATGCCTTCGAGGAACAGTCTCCTCATGCTCCTCACGGTATGCTGTACGATCAGGAAAGCGAGTGCATGAGTGAGGACGACGAGAAATCGATCCATAATTACGTCAGCACTTCACCCTCCCCTCTTCAACACCCTGAAGCGTTGGCCCACCAGGATCCATTCTTGTATGCCTTTGAGGAAACACCCCCAAGTGAACGCCGTAGTACGATTTACGCTCAGGAGCAGGAAGGCATGCGCGAAGGGGATCCGATGTCGGCACGGGATGGCTCTAGTGCCGTCGAATCTCCAAAGCGTTGTGAGAAACCCCGGAGCCGTGGCGTCGTGCTGCATGACCAAGAGGAGCAAGACATGAGTGACCAATCCACCTCATCGCCTCCACCATCACAGCAGAACACCGAGCCGGCTTCACAAGAGCGGCGGCAGCGAGCTACACTGCTAGGGCTGCTCTTTTCGGTGCACTTCGATGGTACACGGTGGCCTTCTATCGTAACGGACCGATACGAAGAACTTTGCGCTGCATTTGTGAAGGACGTTAGTGAGCTTCTGAGTGAAGGTGGGGAACTAATCCATAACATTCAATTCAACACCCAAGATGGACTCACTATCACCTTTAGTCTCCCAGCGGAGTCTCCCACTGCAACTCTCAATGAGGATCTGCAGAACTTTTCTTATCCATCCACGTGGTCGCTCTACGCTGAAGCCGCCAACGAAGGTATCATCCCCACTGCTGCTACAGCTGAAGCGGTCCCCAACGCATCCCCTCCACGTGACGCCAGCACAGAGTCACTCGTGCAATCCGTCTTTGCGGACGATTTTTTTATTGTTCGATTTCAGGGCCAGCATTGGAGAAAAGTGCTGGATCACTCGTACAAACAACTTTACGAGGCATTCACTGCCGATATCTCCACTGCCGCAAGCGTTCATCCGTCACAACTTGACTCCCTTTCCTTTGCCGAGGGAAGCCTCATCTCTACTTTCAGACTTCGCGGCGAGACACAAGGGACACACGTCCTCAACAACACTTTCCAAACATATCATTATCCGCACACATGGAACTTATACGCTAGAGAGATTGATCCTGACGACTTGGAACTCAGCACGATGAGTAAAAAAGCCCTCAGTGCCACAGCAAAATACCCCACCCACACGGCACTCACAGTTACACCGCACGTCCCCGGCAACCAGTGGGACTCCGTGCTTGCGGAGCACCGCCCTGAGACCGAGGAGGCGATGAAGAAGGAGATCTGCGAGGCCACCGGGCTCACTCCGGACCAGCTGGAGGACTTCAGTGTCACGAGTGACGAGAACGGGCTTGTGGCGAGCTTCAAGGCCCCCAGCGCGGACGCCGCCGAAAACGCGAAGGAGTTGCTTTCGGGTCGGAGTTTTCCTGTAACCAGTGGGTTGTATGAGGCGGCGATGGTGGATAGGGTAACCGGGGTGCCAGAGGAGGTTACCGTCCGCTTGCCTGGGGATGTGTGGGATAAAGTCATTCTTCTTCATTTTGAAGAATTAAAGGTGGCATTTCTTCAGGATATTTGTGAAGCGGCAAAAGTGGAAGAAGATGCGGTGGAGCAGTTGGAGTTTTTTCAAGGGAGTTTAGTAGCTACTTTCGTAGTTACGGTTCCTGGCTGTTCTAGTGCTGCGGTGCAGGATTTATTTGCGAGTTACGATTATCCGATGTCGTGGCGTGTTTATGCGAAGGCAGCGGAGAAGTCGCCGCCCAGGAAAAGGGAGAGGCTGTCAAGTTCTCCACGTCCGAAGAAGGTGCATTGCGAACAGCAGGTGGTGTCAGTGAAGGAGAAGGGTGTGGTGGCAGACTTGTCGGAGGAGGAGACGAAAATGGTACTCAATGCGTTTCAGCAGGTGCTGAACTATGCCGTGCTGTCGAACAAGGTCACTGCCAAGAGTTGCCGTACGGAGACGGGTCTCTTCGAGGGTGTGGTGGATGCGGAACCCAACGAACAGGGGCTGATTCCGAACATCAATGATTTGGTGTCCCGCAAGGGATCGGCGCATTTGAGGCGAATATTTGCCTTAATACAGGAGGACCGGGAAGAACAGAAGCGAAAGGAAACTCGAGCAGAGCAGGTGGAGGCATCGCGAAAGATGGCTGCTACGGACCGCAACAGCGTCGTCTCGAGTTCTGGGCAGCGCCCCATGCTCTTTGACTTTGAAGAAGAGGATTCGTACGAATCAACGGGGCACACGCCTCCCCCTACCTTTATAGAGGAGTTTGATTCTGCTGCTGTGAAGCCTAAGGAGCCCTCCGTGAGTCGGCCGAAGAGTCAGACAGACGCGTCCATTCAGACCAAGAAAGAGAGCCCTCGCTCCACCGCGCCGGCAAAAGGCCTTACGAAGACGCCGTTAAAGCGGAAGGTGAAGCGGGCGCCCCAGTCGACGCCGGAAGAAAAGCAACCGGCGCCTGAGCCGGAGCCTGAAAAGCCAAATAGAAAGCCGACACTCCCTAAGCAAGAAAAGACAACGTCGGGGTCCCGGCCGGACCCGGTCTACATTCAGGCCCCGCCGCGAGATCAACCTCTCCAGCCACCGCCTCCCGTCCAACCACCTTTGGCGTCCACCTACAACTCCTCGGAGCGGCGGATGCGAGGTCTGGTGGAGACGCGACACCGCATCGGCTTTGTGGGAAACCGCTGGCCGGAGGTGATGGAGCAGTGTAAAGATCAGTTCGTCCAAACGTTTCTGTCCGAGACGGGGATGGCGCTCGGCTTCTCACTCACGGAGGTCGAAAAGATGGACTGCGATGCTCGAAAAGGAGCCGTTATTGTTTTCCGTGTGATGCATCCCGAAGATGTGAGCACCCACGACCTCGACCTGATTCTCCGTAATGCCCCATACGAGGAAGTCTGGCGGCTGTATTACACGAATACGGCACAGGGCCGTACCGCAGAGTCAGTCAGCACGACCACGTTCCACCGAGTGGGCTTCATGGGAGACCATTGGGCGGAAGTGGTGGAGCGAGACAGCGATCAATTCAGCAACGCCTTTGTCGTGGACACAGCGGTGGCGCTGGGGATCGAATCGAAGGACGTGCGCATTGTGGATTACACGCTGGACTCGGGCATCATTGTCAGCTTCTACGTTTACACCGACGCCCCAACCGTCAACTCGGATGACATTGATGTCAAACTCGACCACTTTGAGTATGAGCGAGTTTGGGAGCTGTACAACCCCCACGAGAGGAAACGTTCGCTGCCCCCTCTTCAAGGGGGCTCTCGACGACCTTACCAGTCGCCTGGCCGCTCTGCACCGCTGTCTTCTCGCCGTGTGCCCTCCGGTGGCAAGAACCCCACCCTCCCACCTCTGGTTCACTCGCAGGGTCAGCATTACTGTGCCCAGGGGGTGGGTCAGCCCGACACGCCGCATCACAACAAGCCGACGTGCAGCTACCTCAACTACGTCTCCGAGCGGGAGCGGCATACGCCCTACACGACGCCGCATCGGGAGCGAGATCCTCCTTCCCACCCCACCTCCGCCTCGCGCGAGCGGCCCCGGCGCATCAACCTTCGGCAGCTCGAAACCCGCATCTCGGAGAAGCAGCGTCAGCGCCTTGCAGAGAACCCGGACCCCCGCTTCAGTGTCGGCGGCCGCGGGACTGTTTCCCTGCCGCCTATCGATGGCTCATCGGTCCGTCGTGAGAATGGCCGGGTGGACGAGTTCCCGGAGCGTTACAAGCCGTACTTTGAGCGTATTCCTCAAGGCACTAGCTAGGACCGGCATCGACTTCCACCTCTGTGATTGCCTCTCTCTCCCTCGAAGAACGAAAACCTCTACCTCACTAATAAACACGAACATCAGCTCCGATAGGGATGGAGAAGAGAAGAAGTTGTACCATGCATGATGTATCTACTAGAGATAGGGCGTTGCTCTTGACACCTCCGAAACAATATTTATATCTCGTGTGAATGGTGCTTTAACTGCTGCATGTACTCTGTCAGTGTATACAGTAATTATTTGCGGTGGTATTCACAGCGAAAAAAACGGATAAACAAGAGTAAAATAATACTAATACTGAAAGAAAAATGTCCTTTGTATAGTTTTTTAATTTATGAATATGTATTGCATCAATGTCGATATACATTTTTTTAATCTCTACAGAGATGGATCTGTGAAAAAAAAAACAAAAAAAACAATACCATTATAATTATATAGGGCGAGACGGAGAGAGCGCTGAATAATAAATAAAGCCAATAAATTTGCCTGCTCAAGGCGCTGGTATTGGTGGCGCCGTCAATCCTCATTAGATAGAAAAGAGCTGCATATTATTGCCTTCTCTCAAGAGCTTAGCGTATTTTCTGATAGTGAATGATGTTTTTTACTTCTACTTCTTCATTTACTGATTGTCGATATTAGGAATATTTAAATTTATTTCTTCTACTTTCTTTTAAATTATGTTAGACACGCCGAAGACCCAATAAAGAAATAAAATAGATGATGTGGTTATCCTCCTGATTATGAACAGCACCCCTTCCCCGTCCCACAAACAGAGAGGATTATTATTCTTATTATTTTATTTCTCGCTAATGAAGCTCAATTAAACAGGGAAAAAAAAAGAAAGAAATAATTAAGACACAATATCGGAATGATGAACCCTCTTTCTTTACTTTACTTATAAGAACCTGATATCAGTGTCATTGTCGAAGGATCGAGAGGGAATCAATCTGCCTTTCAATAGAAAAGCTGCTATAACATAGAGAAGCAAATTCCTTTTAAACAACAATAACTAGTGTGTTGCTTCCCCCTTTTCCCTTTCCCCTCCGGGCGATGGACAAGGATTTCTATTCTTTTTTTTTTTGTTCTTATTATTCACTCTCCTGTTATTCTCTCGTGAGGCATGAACGGGTGCTGCTGCCGCTTTCCAAAGCGCTCTTTTCGTCAATGTCGCCAATGAACCTTTTTTTTTTTTTTTTAATTCTTTTTTTAAAATTAGTGAACAGAGGACAACGGTATAGGAGTGCAGCCGAGGAAAAAACAAACGACCTTTTCCTTGCACCGTGTGGTGCTTCATCCTTTTATTGATTTTGTTGTTGACAACTCGGTGGTGCGCTATTAGTTTTACCGTTCGATCTGACGAGGTGCTGTCAGCTTTCAAGGGTTTTTATATAGTTTTGTATTGAAAATTATATAATCTTATATNTCTGACGAGGTGCTGTCAGCTTTCAAGGGTTTTTATATAGTTTTGTATTGAAAATTATATAATCTTATATACTCTCGCAAAGTACTTAACGTTTAGTTTCTTCATTGCCCCCCCCCCCCCTCTCTACTTAAATAACGACGCTACTCCTTTGTTTCAGTGTGGATCTCCTTGAGCAGGGGTACTGCTTCGAATCGCGTACGTTGTATTGGATAACGAATTCATTTCGTGTAGATGACCAACTCTAGAAAAGGTAGCAGTCGATCGGCTTCCACCAAAACAAATCCGCGTTCACAGGATCCGATGGCGCTTCCCGGCACTTCCCGGCGTGTGGAGCGCCGTCACATGGTGGGCTTCAAGGGAGACCGTTGGCTCGAAGTGTTTCGAAGGCGGCGCAGTCGCATCCTGGATTGCTTCCGTCAGGAGACCGCTGCCGCGCTGAACATTCAGCCAGAGGACGTGACGGACATTGTCTGCACTGCTGGGGCGTTCATCATTGACTTTTCTGTGCCATCTTCCGAGACGGACGCCACAGAGAGGCTTGACTCGATGCTGGAGCACTGCTTCTACGAGTCGGTGTGGGATATTTACTTTAGAGACGTTGCCCACCAGGACCCGCGTCTGGCAGTGACTGGACCGTCGGAGTCCGTCGTGGAGCAGGCCTCTTCGTCACACGGCTCCCAACCACACGAGCGATCGGCGAGTCGCCACAGCCGCACTGCTGGGGGGGCACCAAGCAGCAGCAGAGACCAGCCGGTCGAACGCCTCCACGTGAAGAGGAAGAGCGCGGAAACGAATGGCTCAAGCCATGCTTCCCTCAAGATGTACGTCAAAAATCGACCTTCCTCGAGCACTCGGTCGGACGACGATAGGCCGACGAGTGGCGGCCCGACTGCCAGAGGGGCTTCACCCGATGCCGACGCTCCCGGCTCCTCTCACACGAGCAGCAAGAAGCCAGCGGTGCTGTTGGACCGCTCACCTTCGAGCTTAGGGGTCTTTCCAGAGCACCCATCTAAGAAGCCATCGGAGCCAACCAAGAAGGGACAGAAGAAGGATGAGCACACTTCACAGGAGTGCTTGAGCACTTCAACCTCAACTTCCCTGCCGTCACATCCGAAAGATTTCAAGGGCAAGAAGAAGAAGACCAAGAAGGACAAGAAGGAAACGACACCTCCTGATAGCCCGAGTGCGTCTAGGTCAACGTCGTTGAAATCCCCTTTCCTCAAGAAGGACATCAAAGAAAAAAAGGAGACACGCCAGGCCAGTCCGAGCACTTCTAACTCAACTTCCCTGTCGTTGCCGACACACCCGAAAGCTTCCAAAGGCAAGAAGGACAAGAAAGGAGGTGGGCGGTCCCCAAGCCCGTCTCTCTCGGACAAACGGCAGTCCAGCAGCGTTTTGCCGGGTAAAACGTCCAGTTCCACTTCTCTGACGCCTCTGGGGCGCAAGGGGGAGGAGAAAGGTCAGCAGGAGTCGGAGAGAAGGTCCCCTTCGCCAGGAGACAAGAGTAAAACGTCGTCAAAACAACCACTCATTGACAAGACGGGAAGCCGTAGAAGCAGCACCAGCGGGAGCAAGGAGTTGCACAGCATGCATCCGTCCAACAGTACTAGTCTTTTGAGCCAGATTCAAGGCTCCAAGGAGCGAGATTCACCGTCTCCAGGGACACACAGGGTGTCTCCTTCGCACGGGTCGAAGCCGCCTGCCTCTCGTGGCGGGATCAGCTCGTCCTCCGGTACGAACGAGAAGGGTCGGCTGGACGACGAGGGACGAGAGGTCACGCGACACTGGATCGGCTTTGAAGGCGAGCGCTGGGAGGGCATCGTGCGCCGCGGCCGCAGATCCATCGAGCGCTGCTTTCTTAAAGACCTCCAGAGTTGTAAGGAGATTGCTCAAATATCGAACCCGTCCATATATTCCTGTGTGTATGACTCGGAGAAAGAGGGTCTGGTGATCGAGTGCGACTGGAGCCACAACACCAAGCTGTCCTCCGAGGAAGTGGATGCCCGACTCAGCAGCCGCTTTACCTTTGAAAGTATTTGGGATTTGTACTTCGACGAACCAAAGCGGAGCGCGTCAAACTCGCGTGGGAAGACCACCGCCACCCTGCACACCCACTGCCACAGCGTCGGATTCAAAGGACCTGGATGGCGAGAGGTGGTGAGGGACGACTGGTCGGACATTTGCGATGCCTTTGTCACGGACGTGTTGGCCACTTTAGGAAAGAACGCCCAGTCCGTGTTTGTGGCGGGGTACGACATTCTCGATGGACTCGTCCTCAATGCGGATGTGACCTACGCCTCGTCGATCAGCCCCAGCGAGTTGGACGAGCTGCTGGTTGACTGCGGCTATGGCCGGGTGTGGTCCGTCTACTCAACGCACGCCAGGCAGTTGAGGTCTAAGGGCCGCCATATCAAGGAGGCTTCCAAGTCCCACGGTACGAGTTCTGGGAGTACGTCCCTCCCGGCTATTGAAGGGAACTCTAAAAAGACATCCAAGAAGCACCGTTAAGTGTTTTTCTCTCATTCTTTGCATGCCTTCTCCGGTGGAATCACCGTGTATCACATGAGCCAAACTCTCTCAAACCAGTCATACCAGTTAGACTGGACCCTAGAAAGAAGGAGAGAGCTTGATTAAACGAATTAATAGAATAGACGTGACGCTAGAACATGAAAGTGTTGTGTTTTCTCAGACGCGGATGCATTTTTATTAACTTAAAATTTTTGCTTTTAGGAAGTCGCTCGCGTCGATTCCTTGCTGCGGGGTTGCACAAAACTTTGTAAATTATCAAGATTAGCTCCTTTATCTTCTTTACTGTCACCCTTTCTTCTTCTTCCTGAAGAGGAGATGGATTCTGAAACGAGAAATAGAAATGTAGGACAATTCGGTAAATCACGATTTTGGTTTTTCGACATCCCGACAAACATTTTCGTCAACAGCGAATCGTGCTGAACCTTTAGATGGATGGTTTTTTTCTTGAATCGTCTGAGTGTTCCTGAAAGAGTTCTTGCAGCAGTGTGGTGCAGCTTGTTGAAACTGTTCTATTTGGATGCTTCCTTCTTTTTTTCGGGTTTTTACCCTTCTTGTTTTCCTGTTGTGATTTGGACCGCCAAGCGCCGAACAGTGATTTTTAGCGGGAGAGGTAGGGAGAGACATAGACTTGTTCCAACACGCACACCCCGACTTTACCCAGCACCACCTCACAGAACGTGCCGCGGAGATAGACATTTTACTTAGTTTTTTGCTTTCGTCTTTTTGGTTTAAAAATTCTTTAGCACTGTAAATTACATTTATTTTAGGTTTTAGACTTTTTTCTCGGATAGAGTAGATGGATACAGTGGAGATTGTGGAGTTCGCTGCTCTAGGCAATGACATTTGGCGTGGATCACAGCAGCATGTGGACTTGAAACTCGACTGGAAGTCTGGCTTGGATGCGCGGCGGTCTAACCTCATCGACTCCTTCACCAAGGATGTAGCGGAGTTTTTGCAAATTCCGGAAACCAATGTGACACATGTCACCATGGGCTCCAACACCATGTCTTTTGACTTTGTCGCGTACCACTCGATCGCCTTACTCCCGGGGCCCCTCAACGAGCTCTTGGCCACAGCCGCGTACAAGCGAACCACCTCGGCGTACTACAATGCTGGCCGAGGGGGCTACGAGGACCGAATCCGCCTCCCTGGCGACGACTGGAAGTCTCTCTTGTCGCGTCACCGCTCTCTCCTAGAAACAATGGCTCGTGAGGATCTCACCGGGGCCTTCTTAGCAGCTCAGGCAGAGTTGGGAGGACAGGGAAAGATGCCCGAGTTCACCATCTCCCTTCAGGCCGCCAAGCCCAAAGGCGGAAACCTCTTCTTTGCCTCAACAGACAATCCAGATCCCGTCGAAAAAGAGCGCCGTCGCGAAATTCTGGGGCTGACAGAGCTCGTCCGTATGTGGAACCTCTACGAGCAACTCGTTACCGGCGAGGGGAACCCGCAGGACAGTGAATTTCATGCACCGCCCACAATGCCGAACACCTCAGAGACCCCGATTGCGAAGGGCTTTGTGGAGGAGAAGACTCGAGCGGCACTGGAACCACCGAAGCTCATCCCCTCCTGGATGTCGAAGTGGGACACCGATTCAGATGATGACAGTGTCTCCTCCCTGTCAGCGGACGGCTCGAAGATGCTGTCCATCATGGTCAACCCAGACGGTACAGTCACCGAGTTTGAGCTCGACTCGGAGGGGGAGCTGGCAATAGACCAAGACGGGAATCCAATCCCAGTCAAGCGGCTGGGTTGCGCAAAGATATACTCTGGTGACGCGACAGACTTTCGTGTGCTGTTTTCAGGACTCGACTGGGATACAATGCTGAAAAAGTACCCGAGAGAGTTTGAGGAGGCTGCGCGAAGGGATATCGAGGATCTGGTGGGAGACGTTCCCAGCAAGGTGGAAGCAGTCATTGGATTTGTCCCAGTAGGCTATCACGGCCTGCTTCTGTATCGCTTTACACCTAAAATTCCACGGGACTTCACAGATCATCCAGATCTTCGAGATATGTACTGCTATCCGAACGTACTCGATTTGTATCATTACTATGGTGGTCGTGGACTTCCCATCCAAGCCCGGGGGCATTCCCGAGCTCGACGAGGGGATGACAGGAGAGAAGGGTCTCGGGCAGGATTGCGCTCTGCTTCGGGCAGACCGATCTGGAAGAGCACGAAGCCTCGCCCTGCTAAGGATCAACAACCCAATTTGGATAGAGTGGACTGGAAGTATCTTTTTTTAGGGAAGCGTTGGGCTGATGTCTACAACGAACATTACGATGAGCTGATGGATTGCATAGAAGAGGATATCTTTAATTGTCTGTTCGAGGGGGAGCGAATTCAGGTAATGCCGGATACCACCAATCGCCTGGAGCCTCAAGAAAGGGGTCTGTTGCTCGAGAGTAAGTTTGAAAACCCTTCCGAGGCTCGACGCATTCCTGCACGCCGAAGAATCTTTCAGAAGTATGTGTATCCCTTAACGTGGCAGTTGTACCATCAATTAAACGCCACCGGTCGTCAGACAAGGGAGTCGGGGTCGATAATGTCCGACTCGGGCCGCGGTGAAGAGGCAGCGAGCTCTTCCCGACGCACCGTTGAGGGTATCAGCTCCAGGCGACCGCAAGAACCGTACCAACCCGGCGAACGTGCGGATCGTTTGCACCAGTATGAGCTCAAAAAAGTGGATTGGAAATATGTCTTTAATGGCCGACACTGGGAAGAAGTGTTTTATGAGCACTACGATGAACTGATGGATGCGGTGGAGGAGGACATCTTCAATTGCTTGAGAGAAGGTGAAGGATTACAAGAGCGCCCAGACATACGAAAGAGACTGGAACCGAAACCTACGGGACTTTCCCTTTTGGCGCAGTTTGAAAATCCAAACGATTCAAGAAAAATACCCAACCGACGACGGCTGTTTAAAGGCTACGTCTACCCCGAGACGTGGAAGCTGTACTACCGGCTGGTGCAGAATGAGGAGCGAAAGCAGAAGCGGTTCAACCACAGGACCGGGGACGAAATTCGGCCCGGTACCGCTTCCTCCGTCGCTGCTGACTCGACGACCGCTGCAGAGCGGCCTCAGTCACAAGCCGCATCTCTAGCTGCTTCTCAGCGCCGCCCAGACAGTAAAATATCCTCCTTATCTCCACGGCGTAGCGGGACGGCGTCGAGTTACGGTCCCGCTCATGCAGATCGTCTGAAGGCTGCCGAGCGCCCCGATCGTCTGAATCAGCCTCATCTACAGCGTGTGGATTGGAAATACTTGTTCGCTGCCTCCCACTGGGAGAGGGTGCTGCGTGAATACTACGATGAGCTGATGGATGCGGTGGAGGAGGACATTATCGACTGCTTGTATGAAGGGGAGGGCCTGGACGACCCCCCCGGGATGACGAAGCGCTTAACGGCAAGCCCCAAGGGCTTGCTGCTAGAGAGCCAGTTCGACGAAGGTGACGAATCAAAAAAGGTTCGCAAGCGCAAGAACCTCTTTAAAGGATACCTGTTTCCGAAGACATGGAACCTCTACGCCCGACGTGCTAAGAAAAACGAACCTCTGAATGACGAGGAGGGTGACGTTATCCCCAGCCGACCCCAAAGTGCTTCGAGAATCAGTGCTTCAGAGTCTTCAAGGCGATCCTTGACAGATTCCAGAATGCGCAACCCTTCGGAGCGACCTCTTTCAGGACGACCTTCATCGGTGCGCCAGCACCAAGCTTCTGAACGATCTTCATCAGTGCGCCAGCACCAAGCTTCTGAACGACCTTCATCAGTGCGCCAGCACCAAGCTTCTGAACGACCTTCATCAGTGCGCCAGCACCAAGCTTCTGAACGACCTTCTTCGGTGCGCCAGCACCAAGCTTCTGAACGATCTTCATCAGTGCGCCAGCACCAAGCTTCTGAACGATCTTCATCAGTGCGCCAGCACCAAGCTTCTGAACGACCTGGCTCCACACGGGCGGCGACGAGCCCTGCAAGCTCAACGAAGAGACTTTCTCGCGGTGGGAATTCTAGTATGTACGGTCCAGAACACGCCGACCGTCTGAAAATAGCGGAGCGGCCGGATCGCCTGCATCAGCCTGAGCTCAAGAAAGTAGATTGGAAGTACAATTTTCGAGGGTCACATTGGGAAGAAGTGTTTCACGAGCACTACGACGAGCTGTTAGATTGTCTCGAGGAAGACATTTACAACTGCTTGCGAGAGACTTCGGGGTTGACATACGAGCCGGCCATGACTAAGCGCCTGGATGTCAGCCCTACTGGCATACTCTTGCAGAGCAGTTTCGATGAGCCGATAGACCCAGGCACGGTGACGAGGCGACGAAAGTACTTTCAGAAGTACCTCTACCCATGGACGTGGCGGCTGTACTACCGCGTGGCGCGGACAGGCACTGGCATACCGGTGCGGTTCGACTCAAAAGGAGAGCGGATCAAATCTTCAGAGACGAAAGAGCAGGAGGAGGCAGAGGATCTCTCTGCATCCAAACCCAAGCTGACAGACTCCCCGGAGCGACCAGGGACTTCGGAGCCCGAGACGGCGCCGTTACCTCCTTCAGTTTCTGCAGCTTCGTCATCGCGGTCGGTTCTGAGGGCGTCGGAGTCGCGACCAAGAACTGCCAAGAGTGACACGGGCCGACTTGTTGCGGTGGAGAGTAGTCCTAAGCTGGGGATGAGTTCCACCAGATCCAGACCGAGCACCAGCAAAACGCACGCCCCTACCCCTAACTCTAGCGGGCGGAGAATCGAGAGCGGCTTGGACGAATCCATGAGTTCTCGACCGCAGTCGGCAATAACTTCAGAAGATTGGGACCACCTCTTCGAAGGGTCCCAATGGCCGAATATTCTGGCGCGCCACCGGGACGAACTGGACGAAGCTGCTCGAATGGATATCACCGATGCGCTGGTAGAGAACCAGGAGGTGACCGAAACACCAAATGTGACCCTTGACTTCTCCACGTGTGAAAATGGACTGAAGTTAAAATGCTTTGCTCCTGAGCTGCCGATCCACTGCCGACCGAAGCGTCAAGATATCTTTCGCGACTATACTTATCCTCATGTGTCGGCGCTCTATCTCAAACTGAAAATCAAAGAAACCTCGGCTTCTCGCTTGAGTGCAAAGAATGGCGAGCTGTGCTGGAGTGACCCAGACGAGGACATTGTACCCATCTTTATCAACTACAACTTGATTCGTGCTGCGGAAAGCTTTAACTCGTTCGAGGAGCTCCCTCTTGAGGGGGGGGTGGATGCCGCTAGTTTCCGGCAAGTGCTCGCTGAGCAAGAGAGCTTCGCGTCTCGATCGTTCACCCCAGCGCTTGCCGCTCGCTTGACTCAACAGAACAGCTTCCCGTCCTGTTCTTCTACCCCAGCGTCCGGCGTGCTACGAGAGGCCGAAGAGAGCTTTGCTTCTCGACAACCGAGCAGTGTGCTCCCTGTACTTCAGGGCCAATGCAGCTTTCCGTCCCTCGAAACGGTTCTTCAACGGGCAGCGTTGCAAACACCTTCGCATAGTCTCTCCGAGCTTCAACTCCGCTCGGATGTGTGGGTGGAGGGGATTCACAGCGTTACTATCCCGGTCTTACACCACCGCGACGGTGAAGTGAAGGAGGCTTTACAGGGTGGGGCTGCAGGAAGCCACCACCGTGCCGACAGTGTTTCGATGCATCCGACGGTTGGCGATGTTCTCTTGGGAGTCCACTCCGCTGCACTGTCGGAGCGTTTAAAGGATGATTCAGAGCTCCCTGTGGATTTAATGGAAGCCATACTACTACAACAACGCAGTATGAGCT
>JASAOA010001175.1:0-13689 GCA_030849815.1 Vickermania spadyakhi | reverse complement strand
AACGAATCGGCTCGAATGTGGAAGATGCGACGGCGCACCGCTTAGCACAAGAGTTTCACGTGGAAGTTTGATTGAGCTCCCACACAAGAAACCACAACGACACCTCACGAAAATATGACCACTGAACTTGATGGTGGTAATAATGATTATTTTTTGTTGTATTGCAACGAATTCGGTTCAACTCTTCGTGTTCCTCTGTCAATATACATTATTTTTTCCTTGTTTTTTCTTCTATTTGCTGAATATTGTATAGTTCTATTCCTGGCTTTTTTTTCATGTCCTGTTGAACTTTTCTGTTCATTTCTTGTGCAAGGCATTACCGAGTACTCATATGCTAGTTTTTTTCTCTTTCTTTTAAAGTTGTGGTTCTGAATTGCTGTTTTTCCTGGTGCACACGTGTTTTAGGTAGCTTTTGTGATGTTGCACGGGGGCCTAAATATGCGTCGGGATCAAACAAACTTATCACACGATGATAAAATGCATTGTATTGCTAAAAACACTTCTTTAATTCAATCCGAACGTATTTTGTAGCTTGCGAAATGAATGAATAAAGAGAAGAAATGAGGAGGAGAGCGTTCAGAAAACAATTTCTGATATGCCAGCAGATAACTCCATGTATATCCTCGTTCATTGTCTATATATTTTTTATTTTTTTGTTTTGTTTAGTATATGGTTGTAGAGGTTTCTTTCATTTTTTTTTTCTTTCTTTTAAAAGACCATCCCACCCACCCCCGAGGTTACTCACTTCGACAGAGGGTTAGTACACGCTTTGAGTGAACTCACCTTTTAATATATATATATATATATGAATACTTGATCTATTTGTAACGTGTTTTTTTTTTTTTTTTCGCGAGTAAAACTTAATGTTATTTTCTGCTGACCCTTGACGAAGAATGCACGTTGATCTTCTCTCTTCTCCCCATATCTTCTCCCTTCTCCCCACATCTTCTCTCTTTACTTTTCTCTAAAGAATAAACGGTGATTCTCGAAGAAGCTGCCTCGATTGTAAAATTCTTCATCATGTGTATTCGTGCGGTGGTTACCGACATGGACGGCACACTAATTGACGATGCCAGTCAGGTCAGTCCATTCACCTTAAAGGTGTTGACAGAGCTGCACAAGAGGAATATTCCGTTGATCATCGCGACCGGACGGCCCGCGCCGTCTGTGATGCAGACCATGAAGAAGTGTGGTCTGCAGCCGGACTACATTATCACCATCAACGGAGCGGTGGTCAGCGATAAGGATGGAAAGGTTTTGGTACAGCACCACATGAAGCCCGATGTCGTGCACCAACTGCTCGCGCTGCGGCAGAAGCCAAATGTGGATGGGTCCGTGGACCCGTCGTGCCCCCCTAAGCAGTTCACGACGAACGTGAACAGTGGACCGAACTGGTATACCGATCTCTTTGTCGAAGATGTTCAAGCTGCTCTTGGCTCTAGCATCAAGCCTCATGTCGTGGATTTCCAGCACCCCGAGGAGTTCATCCACAGTGTGGACAGTGTGTGGTACATTGGAGACGCGGAGGATATGCCGCTGGTGCAGGCGTACGTGAAGCAGAAGGTTGGTGCGGAGGTCAACCCTGTTCTCTCACTGCCGTACCTCTGCGATGTGATCTCGGCGGGGGTCAACAAAGGGAAAGCAGTGCAGGAGGTGTGTGAGCGACTCCAAATCCCTGTGGAGGAGGTGGTGGGCTTTGGAGATGGCATGAATGATTGGGAGATGCTCCAGGTGGTAGGCCATCCACACGTGATGGAAAATGGGCAACAAAAGCTCAAGGACGCGCTTCCTACAGCGACAGTGATAGGGAGGAATACAGAAGATGGTGTCGCGAAGCGCCTGGTGGAGCTCTTTCATCTTACCGTTTAGGTGGAGCACACCAGAAAGGAAATCGTGTGGGCGACTACCAATATTCATGAAACAAATACTAAACACTCTTCTCGCCTTTTCGATTTCTATTTGATTAGAAAATAATGTGTTTCTTATGATTACCTCTTCTTCTTCTCTCATTACTTTACGATTATTAAACATGATTCATCACGACCGTAATAGGAGGTAAATTCCACACGCATCGAAATTGACTTCATTTTTGTTAGTAAACGATGGGCTTCAAGGCTATTTTCAGTGATATGGATGGCACCCTACTCGCTGGGAATCACAAGTTCAGCAAGTTTACTGTCCAGGTGCTGCAGAAGTTGCAAGAGCAAGGAGTTGCCATTATTTTGGCCACGGGTAGGCCGTACCCGGCGGTGTTCAACGTGATTGAGGAGAGCGGCTTTCACCCCGACTGGGTGGTCAGCACCAATGGCGCTCGCATTCACGATGGCAACCGTCAGATTGTGGCCCGGCATGATCTCGATGCTAACACCGTCAAAGCGATTGCGCAGGTGAAGCACCAACCCCGGGAGGATGGCGCTCTCGACCACTCCTGTCCCATCAAATCCTTCTCCACCAACTTCTACCCGGAGGATAAGTGGATCACCGACAAGCCCTCACAGGAGATCATAGAGGCCTTTTTTCACTCCATTCTCCCCATCACAGTGGACTACGCGACTTGCCCTTTAAGCACGTACGACAACGTCCATGAGATGTGGCTCATGGGCGAAACAGCCCATTTGTTGGCCATGAAGAAGTACATTGAGCACCAGCACGGTAACGTCGTGCAGGTGATGATGTCGCAGCCCACCGTCATCGACGTGGTGTCCAAGACGGTGGACAAGGGCTCGGCACTGCGCGAGATCTGCGGCTGGAAGGGCTGGAAGCTCGACGAGGTGCTGGCCTTTGGGGACAGCATGAACGACGAGCCAATGCTGAAGACGGTGCCGCACAGCTTCGTCATGTCCAACTCCCTGCAAATTCTCAAGGAAGCGCTTCCCGACAAGGAGGTCATTGGGGATCATAGGGAGGATGGGGTGGCGAAGAAGCTGGTGGAACTTTTTCATTTGACCGAAATCTTTCCCTAGCACTTGTTGTGCAGCGCTAGTGGCTTTCGCATTTGCTGTGCTGCTAGGAGGTTGGGAGAATGATATTTATTAAAAAAAATAATTAAAAGTATTGCTGAAGTTGGCAACGTTTCTCTGCACCTCATAAATCATTTTTTCTCAAAGTGAAACGGAGTTATTGAGGTGGAAAACGGTGTAATATTCTCTTTTCTTTCTCGCTCCGTTTATTTCAACTGTTCGTTCTTCTTGGGCTTGGGTGAGTATTGGATGACTATACATTGAATGGAGAAAAGAAACGCTAAATAGGCCATCTAGTTTCACGAAGATAAAGTACGATAAAGAACGTATGGCGTACAAGCTAGTCGCTTTTGATTTGGATGGGACGCTGCTGAATTCTCAGCATGAATTTTCTTTCCGGACGAAGGAGATGCTGCGCCGCCTCTTGGACAAGGGCATTCACATTGTCTTTGCATCAGGACGCCCATGCACTGTGCTTCGTCGTCTCGCACGACAGCTTCCCATGTTTCACGGCCCGAACGCCATTCCTCTCTCGACATCGAGCAGGACTCGCTTCCTTTGTGCAGGGTCCAACGGCTCTGTGGTGTGTGATGAGGAACAGAACTGCTTATACTCGGAGCACGTGTGCCCTAGAATGTGCGCCGCACTCTTCGATTTATTACCTCATGATCCAGAGATTAATTTGAACGTGTACCGCACGGTCACCCCGACACTCCGTCAAGAGCCGGGGTACGTGAACTGGAGTGATCAGCCCGGTGATCCTGCCATGGAGGAGTGGCTGTGCCGCTACCACGACGAGAGGGAGGTGGCAGCCTTCCAAGGCAGTGGCTTCATTCCGAAGGCGGTCCCCTATCCCACCCCGCTCGGCACCTCGGACATCAACGGGCTGTACTACGTGGTGTACGATCCCGCGAAGTGTTCCAAGCTGGAAGAAGCCGCCCAGAATGCGATTGATCGTGTGGAGAAGGAATTAGGAGTGTGCGGGACGATGTCCATGGTGCACTCGGCTCCGCATTGCCTGTCGATTTCGTCCAGGACGGTGTCCAAAGCAGCGGCGCTGAAGCGTATCTGCGCTACTATTGGCGTTCCGCTATTCCAGTGTGCTGCATTCGGAGACGGAATGAACGATGTGGAGATGCTGCGAGAAGTGGGGAAGGGCTTTATCATGGGGAACGCCAACCCGAAACTGAAGGCTGCACTTCCAGAGGCGGAAGTGATCGGAACCAACGACGAGGATGCGGTGGCAGTCGTTGTAGAAAAACTGTTCGACCTCTAAATTAAATTACTTTCTCGTTAATGTTTTTGTAAGGAGAAAGTAATGTGAAATCACGTGAATTTTTGCAGTAGTACTGTTTGGCTTTATAGGGAAAACGTAAACACTCATGACCTTGTTCATAGCGGCTTGTTTGTCTATTTTTGAATGGCGCAGAAATGACTCCAGGAATCGTTTTGAGTATGTAACTTTCTCGTTCTCACATATGACTTCACACCCACGAGTTCAGGCTTCTATCACTGAAGGTATCCTGTAGGTGTAATTTTTTAAATTTCTTTTTGGTTGCTTGTTCATCTAGTAGGTGCCGCATATATTTTCTTTCATTTACGATGACTTCTTACAAGCTCGCAGCCTTTGATATGGATGGGACGTTGCTAAATTCGCATCACCAGTTCTCCGCACGAACAGAGGAAATGCTGCGAAAGCTACTAGAGAAGGGCATTCACATCGTTCTCGTGTCTGGGCGTCCGTACACCGTAATTCGGCGTATGGTGGATAAGTTACCCATGTTCTGCGGTCCGAATGCTTTGCCGCAATCTTCGACGAACAAGACTCGATTTATTTGTGCCGGCTCCAACGGAGCTGTGGTGTACGATGAGGATCGGACTTGCCTCCTCTCGAAAACGAGATCTCCCAAAATGTGCGCTGCGTTGTATGATGTCCTTTCCTCCGATCCAGAAGTGAACTTAAACGTTTTCGTGACTGTCACTCCCGAGGACCGAGCGACCCCTGGGTACGTGAACCTCAGTGATCGGGAGGGCGATCCCGCCGCAGACAAGTGGCTGTGTCGTTTCGCTGATCCTGTCGACACGAAAATGTTTGAGGAAGGCGGCATCGTTCAAGAAGTCTGCACTGATATGAGTAGGTGGCCTTCACACAATGTGAATGGTATGTTCTTCGGAGTGTATGACCCGGATAAAGTCCAATTGCTCCGGTCCGAAGTGGAGCGCCGTATCGCCGCCATCGAGAAGGAAACCAACGGAAAGGACTCCGCTATCCTCGGCCAAAATGCACCAGACCGATACGGCATTATTCCGAACTCAATGAATAAAGCGACTGCGATACGTTTTATTTCGGAGAAGCTAGGGTTTTCGATTGCGGACTGCGTCGCCTTCGGGGATGGAATGAATGACGCTCAAATGCTGAAGGAGGTGGGGAAGGGCTTTGTGATGGGGAATGCCAACGCTTCCTTACGACAGGTTTTGCCCCATCATGAGGTGATTGGGACAAATGATGAAGATGCCGTTGCAGAAACCTGTGAAAAACTTTTTCAATTGTGAATCTGATGAATGCATGCTGCCAACCGCTATACAACTCGAACCAGCGGATTGACCCTCGGAAGTACATTTCACGATATAGCTGTAATGATTTACAGCAAACAGTTTTAGCAGTCGATTGATTCCTGTTTTTTAGTATGACATTTCTCTTTTTCTTTTTCTACTAGTTTTCTACTGATTCTTTTTTCTCTACTACGACCTCTATATTGAAGAGAAGGAACGCTACGGGAAGAAATTGTATTCTGTGTGTCTATTGGCAGCTTCTCTGCCAATCCTCTTCTACTCGAGATTACTCTTTACTCAAGATGCCTGAATTTAAACTGGTTTCGTTTGATTTGGACGGGACGCTGCTCAATTCAAAGCATCAATTCTCTCCTCGCTCTGAAGAAATGATTAAGAAATTGTACGAAAAGGGTATTCACGTGGTTCTCGCAACGGCACGACCAATCACAGTGATCCGCCGGTTGTTGGCAAAACTTTCTATTTTCCAAGGGCAGGATGCGCTTTCGCTTACTCCGGAGGGCCCAACGCGCTTCATTTTCATTCCGTCCAACGGGGGAGCCGTCTACGACGAGGCTT
Source organism: Vickermania spadyakhi (assembly GCA_030849815.1). Lineage (NCBI taxonomy): Eukaryota > Euglenozoa > Kinetoplastea > Trypanosomatida > Trypanosomatidae > Vickermania > Vickermania spadyakhi. The sequence continues at coordinate 7,600 of JASAOA010001175.1, read as the reverse complement.
TCCGTTGCCTGCATGAGGACAACATTCACCCTTTGATGTGCAGTGCGCTGTACAAGGTTCTTCCCGCAGACCCTGAGGTCAACCTCAATGTGTTCCTCACTGTAACACCAGAGATGCGCTCCTCACCGGGGTACACGAATCCAAGTGATCAAGACGGTGACGTGGCCACCGACGAATGGGTCTGCCGGTACTACGACGAGAGGGAGGCAAAGGTGCAGTCTGGGGCAGGGTTTATTCCGCGCGTGGAACCGCATTTGGAGGAGGGTCTTCGAACTTCGGGGGTGAAGGAAATCTTATATCTCTGCTACAACCCTGGAAAGAAGAAAGCCGTTGTTCAAGAGCTCCAGCGCTGCATTTGTGAAGTGGAGCATCAGTTAGGAGTTACGGGCTCGGTTCGACTCTCCGCTTCCGCAGCGTCGTGTGTGGATGTCATTCCAGTCAACATGAGCAAGGCCGCAGCGCTACGTAAGGTTACACAGCTCTTAAATATTTCCATGTCGGACTGTGTTGCTTTTGGGGATGGCCTGAACGATGCGGAAATACTGAGAGACGTTGGGAAGGGGTTTGTGATGGGCAACGCCAATCCAGAGCTGAAGGCGACTCTTCCGAATCATGAACTCATTGGGACAAATGATGACGATGCGGTGGCCATCACCGTTGAGAAGATGTTTCAATTGTGACGTGCTGTTTTTTTTTTTTTTCGTAAAGTGCTTTAGGTGATTCATTTTATATCACCTATACAGTACTCTACTTCTTTCATCTACTTTTGGTTTATATCGATGAAATATGCCTGTGTTCTCAACCTTCCTACTTTTTCATCTAGAGGCAACTAGAACTTCAGTTCGATATCCTTTTGTGTATGCGCACTTCAATCGAACGACTGCCAGTAAATAATCTCCGCCCTCCTTCTTAACATTCCATCTTAATTTCTCTTGCTGTAATATAAAAGTAGTAGTCTTTTTTTATACGTAAAATTCCCATTTCTCTCTCTTTTCTTTCCGAGCAGCGAGGCTTTAATCCTGCAGATTGCTCGTTTTTTATTTATTGAACTCCTTCCTTTTCCTGAAGGTTCTTTTTTTTCTGATATCTATTTCTTTTTGTTGACTGTTTCTTTGCTATGGCACAGTATAAACTGGTGTCGTTTGATATGGATGGGACGCTTTTGAACTCTCAGCATGCGATTTCACTGCGGTCACAGCAAATGCTGCGTCACCTGTATTCGAAAGGCGTACACATTGTGCTGGCATCAGGCCGGCCTTACACAGCCTTACGAAGGCTTCTGAAGAAGCTTCCGATGTTCTGTGGCTCTGAGGCTCTTCCGCTGTCCTCGAGCCACCAAACGCGTTTCTTATGTGCGGGCTCTAATGGAGCAAATATTTTTGATGAAGACCAAAAAAGACTTCACTCAACGGTTATCGATCCCCGAATCTGTGCCGCTTTGTTTAATTTATTTCCTTCGGATCCCTTCGTGAATTTGAATGTCATGTACAATGTGACGGAGAAAAAGCGTGCAATGCCGGGGTACGTCAACGTGAGTGACCGAGAAGGGGATCTTGCTCAAGATGAGTGGCTCTGTCTGCGCAGGGATGAGTTTGAAGAAGACCTGTATGCACAGGAAGGCTACCGGCCGCAGTTGACACCCCTGGAGTCTTTTGACACGGAAGACGTCAATTCCATTGTTTTTGCGTGCCATGACGCGGGTCGCCGCCAGGCCGTGGGCACCGCCATTCTTAACTGTGTGGCGGAGGCGGAACGAAAGGCGGAGATCTCTGGCCTGGTGAAGGTCGCCACCTCGGCCCCCCACGCCTTCGACATTCTCCCATTCGCCACGAACAAAGCCGTGGCACTGCGCCGTATCGCAGAGATGTTGAGCTTGGAGTTGTCCGAGTGCGTTGCATTCGGGGACGCCATGAACGATGCCGAAGTGCTGAAGGCAGTGGGGAAGGGGTTTGTGATGGGCAATGCCGATCCTCGGCTGAAGGAGTGTCTTCCCGAGCTGGAAGTCATTGGGTCAAACGATGAGGACGCGGTGGCAGCCACATGCGAAAGACTTTTCAACTTGTGACATTATTCGTCTACTTGGCATAGATGGAATGTTAGGGCCGTAGTCCTGGGGTTGAATCCCCATTGTTAAGGAACATTCTTTTTGAGATCGGAATCAATGAAAAGCAATAGAATAGATTGATGGTACATGATTCTGATCTTTGTCATTCGTTATACTCCATTCAGTGCAGAGTTTTGGTACTTTTTCCACTGCGGGGCACGTCTGTTTTAATCGTTAGGTGTCATGTACCTTTTTTGCACGTAACGTAACGCACAAAATCCTTCAGGGTCGTGGGTGACTTGAACCTTGTCATTCGTATCAATGGAGTAATGCCAATGTCGTAGATTTGATGCGGTACTTGCTGCACTCCTATTCGGACGACTTGAATTCTTTCTTTTTAAAAATCGTAAAATAAGTTGTCTGCAGCAAAATATTCTAATTATTTATCCCCTATTTTTTTTTTTTTTTTTTTTGATTTAGGGCCGGGAATATATTGGGTCAACACTTCTTTGTTGGTTGCATGTGAGGTATCATTCAGCAACTCTTTTCAATAAATAAAAACATTCTTAGGAAATGCCTCACTCGTTTAAAATTGTGGCGTCGGACATGGATGGGACGCTTCTGAACGTCGATCATGCGCTGACGCCGTATACGATGGAGACCCTCTATCTCCTTGCGCTGAAGCACATTCCGTTCATCTTTGCGACGGGTCGACACTACTTCAGCATTCAAAAGGTGAAGGAGCAGCTTTTGACGTACTTTGACTCGCGTATGGTGGCTGAGCAGCTGGAAGGGGTGGCCCGCGGCTTCTTCTTGGTTTCTTCGAACGGAGCCCGTGTCCACGCTCCCACCGGTGAGCTGATCATCGAGCACAACATTGATCCCGACATTGTAGAGATCTTGTACAAGAAATTTGGTTTGCCGCACACCCGAAAGGTGTACGCCGGGCCCCCTGGGTCGGAGGTGTCTCCATTGTATCCGAACACTCCGGTTCACAACGAGGACGGGGAGGCGCCGATGGAGCGCGTCTCGACATCAGCGTACACCACCGACGAGTGGTTCATCACCGCTACATTCCTTCCGCTCCCTGAGATGGAAAGGAAGTTTGGAGTGAAGCCGTACGTCGTTCCGTTCGACCGCCACGACTACAAGAACATCGGCAAGGATGTGTTTCAGCACTTTCCTCGCGAAGGTGTGGGGAAGGTGTGCTTCCGATCGTCCGACCGCCCGCTGCTAGAGGAGTTCGAGAGGGAGATGCTGCACCTGTTTGCCGATCGGGCAACCGTGTGCTTCTCCTCCAACTACTGTCTGGACGTGATGGCGAAGAACGTGTCCAAGGCTAGCGCGCTCCGGGATGTGTGTGACTTTCTGAATCGCACGCAGCATCGCACCGGGGACGATGTCCTCACGCTGGGGCACGTCATCAGCTTCGGAGACAGCATGAACGACTGCGAGATGCTGAAAGCGGTTGGCAGGGGTTACGTCATGTCGAACGCGCAGCCACGCTTGATCGAGGCGCTCCGGGATGCGGAGGTCATTGGCCACCACAACGACGACTCCGTCGCCAAGAAGCTGCGAAAGGTGTTCAGTGTGCCGAAGGAATAGTAAACCGTTTCCTTTTTTTTGATTTATTCTAACAATTAATAATTAATGAAGTGGATAAGCACAACAATTATCAAGCGGATGTAAAGAAAAGAGAATGTCTAAACTCTGAGTGGTAATTTCTGTTTAAACTTTTGAACCGGAAGTTAGCTAATATGGAAATAACACCATTAACAAATATGCTTTCGTTGCTTTGTTTAATGCAACTTTTGATCTTTTTACTTTTATTTTTGTTTTTAAACTTTATTTTCAGCTCTGTGTGTGTGGAGCAGTTTCGAATTTGATTTCGTCGTTGGAAAGATGATTCTAAACAGTCTAGTTTTCTTTTCCGAAGCAACGCTGAAAGAAAAAGGAAGCATTGCGGTGTTAAGGGCGTCTAGTCTCTCGACGTGCAGAATCTTCAAAAGAAAATAAATAAATAATATGTTAAACAGTTCTGAAATGATGCATTCTCTTTCCCCTTTATAAAAAAAAAAAAAACAATTGTTGTTTCGCTTGGTCAATGTTGAATTGTGACATAGCTGGTGAAGTATACTACCAAACAGCTGCTCCAAGGCGTTGTTAAACTGCTGCTGCTCGAATTTACTTCTCATTTTTTTTTTTTGTTTCTTCTGTATTTCATGGGTAAAAGCGCACAAGCAGATTCAAAGTTACCCTACCTTTGAGAATTCTAAAGCGAACGAGGAACCAATCGACTAGGAATTCTCTTTTCTTTCTGTACTCACTTGACGCTCACCGATAGACGGACTCGCTTGTACTGCTGTATTACTACTCTTTTAGAAAGGACAATGCTGACAAATATGAAGCAGGAGAAGGAGGAGGACGGCACTGAGGAGCGCCGTCACGGCCCCCCCGAGGCCAGAGACTCGGATGACGACTACGACTACTACACGAATGAGGGGGTGNGGTGGAGGGCAGCAAGCCCGTGCCAAGCACCAGCACTGTGAGCCTCAAGAAGGTCGAGCCGAGCAGTCCGGGCACGCTAGCCGCCGCCCCCGCACCCGGTCCGACGAACCCGGCATCCAATAGAGCGGGGCCGCAGGGATTTTTGCAGCGGCTGCACCACTGTGTGGAAATCACTCCGGAGAACCAGCGGCTTCTCCTTCGTGCGCTGCTGTTCTACGCCGGTGTGGCCATTTTCTTTCTGACCTTCCAGTGCCCGCTCTCCCAATTAGACGTGGCGGGCGGGGGGTGCTACACGTTCTGGGGGTACAAGGCGAAGTGCGACACGGTCAGTTACACGTACAGGCCGGCGACCCTCCCCTGCAGAGCCTACGCCTCGCCGCTGCAATGTGGCGCAGCGTTCTCGGTGATGAACATCGTGGTGGTTCTGCTGCTGGGCGTGTTGGCGTGGAAAATCAACTCGGACATGCGCCATCAAGAGAAGCGCTACCGACGACTGGCGTCCAGCGCTCACGAGGCTTTGAATGCGCCACAGAAGGATTTTTTCCCTCTTGGCCTTCGCAGGTGGGTTCTGTGTGGTCTCCTCGGAGCCACCTTTGTGTTTCAACTGATCAGTTTCAGTCTTGTGGCCAGCTTGTACTCTTCTCGTCCGTGCCAGGATAAATCTGTGTTGCGAACCACTGCGTACGGAACGGGTTTTGGCCTGTTGCTCACCACATGGTGCTTGACCCTATGCCTCCTTGCTCCGATGGTCTATATGGCTCTCAAGTGCCCGTAAGCTACTCGAAGCGGAAGAAACGCGTAGCTCTCCGGCGGAGTTTGTTTTACTTTTTGTGGTCGCTGATACATCATCCTTGTGTTCACCCGATTCCCATGGTAGCTTTTGTATCAATTCGGACTAGCCAAATGCCATGATCTTCTCTTGAAGTGATCGTTTTTTTTTTTTTTTTTGGCAATTGGATGTGTTACGGGTTTTGCAATGGCGTAGAGGGTACGTCTCGCTTCCCATTCATAGAACAAATCAACTGAAAATTCATTCAGTCGTCGCACTACTTTTATTTTCTTTGATACCCATAAAAATTGTAGTTTCTGTACTAACCTTCACAATATTTTTATTACCTTAAAAAAATGGAAATATTTCTTTTCTTGCCGTGGGCTGCGGTTTTTTCGCAAACACATTTCATAAATGCAATAAATAAACATTAGGAACGAATCCTGTAATGACCCCAAGTGAAGGTGGATGTGAGAGCAGGATGGACCCGGTTAGTTGAATACGGCGGTTCTCTTTGTGTCATGGCTACATGTCCGTTTCAACTCCTCCTTATATATATTATGATAAGCTGTGTCGTTAGTACTTCAAGGATACATTCCCCTATACACTTTCTATAGCGGACTCCTCATTGTTAATCCTTTCCTATTTATTACTCTTTATTGGATACCAAGCAGAGAACTTCCGCCGATTCCACCGATATGAGTGACAGCGGCTCAGGGTATTCCTCCATCAAGTCCGGGCGTAACGATTCGCTGACACATCCGTCCCCCGTTGTCACCAAAGCAGCGCGACCACTGGCGGTAAACGCGATGCCGGCTTCTGAGGTAGTGAAAAAGGGGACACCCGAGCCCGGTTTGCTGGTGAGCTCCTCCTACTCCGACGACGATGAGGACGTTGTGCCTCCTACTGCTCAGGCAGCCAGGCATCTCGCCAAGTATACCGCACCGCCCGCGTCTCCTGCCCACTCCAGCCCTCCGCCCGTACTCACGAAGACCCTCACATTTCCTGCTTCTTCAGCACGTGAAACAACGCAAGAGGCACCCACGACGGCTAAGCCTCTTCCCGTTCCAGTCCCTGCGGCACGGAATAACGGCCTGGAGACGGATGTGAGCTCCGCCTCGTCTGACGACGCGCCGCCACTCGGGAATCATCCTGTTCTCAAGGCGAATGCCATTCCCATGACCGTATTCTCACCTCAGACACCGCACGAGCTCCCTTACGACGGCGCTGCGGTGTCGACCACCACGCTGGACGTTCAGTTCAAGGAGACCGACTCCGTGCGACCCAACCCCGCGGGACCCGTACCGCCCCCTGAAAAGAGGGCTAATGTCCCGGTGGAGGAGGGGGAGAGCGACGACGAGGGGGAAGAGAGCCCGCTGATGAACTACCTCTTTCCTCGTATAGACGTGAGGCTGGCGGAAGACCCACTGCCTCGTACCTTGCAGGACGAAGATCCGCCAAATTTTGTAGAGGTGAAAATTGCTGAGCTGCTGCACTCGCCGTGGTATCACTCCGCTCACTTGGGGGTCTCGTGCTTCTCCTTCTTGCTTTTGCTGGTGAGTCTCCCGCTCTCGCAGATCGACATGGTTGGCAATGCCTGCTACACTTATTGGGGTTACAAGGCGGATTGTGATTCGATGGTGTATATCTACCCCACTGCCATCATTCCATGTGACTCGACTAAAACCTCTCTCATGGTGGGTTGTGCTTTTGCATTTGTGGCTCTTCTCGGACAAATGGCGCTTACTTTGTTGAGCGCTTACCAGGTGTTTATGGTAGACCGCCCGAACTCCCCATTGTTCGTTCAAGGTGGTCGGATAAAACTTTTCATTGATATCTTAAATGGATTTGTCTCTGTCCTTCACCTCGTGGCCTGGGCTCCAATAGCAGCAGTGTATAATTCCGGGACGTGTGAGATTGATGAAAATGAAATGGCTTACGGAGTAGGATTCGGCTTGGGGATGGCGGTGTGGGTAGCGCGTCTTTTGATGGCGGGAACATATGTCATTTATCCTCGGCTCTCCTATTTGGGGTTTCCAGTCGATTAAGTTAGGGTTCCTTAGGGGGCTCCTTATTATAATTATTTTTTAAAAAGAACATAATTATTGTTTGTTGTCGTTATTCACATTGTACAAACGTCTATATTCATTATTTGTTTTTGGCTTCTTATCATTACCGTATGACACGGCGTACATTCACTGTACAGACGCCACTGGAGTGCATTGTGTGACTTCCAACCTGTACTCAACCACCCCTCTTTGCTACATATTCGCATACCA